>JAMKCH010075949.1:0-256566 GCA_023653785.1 Ophioderma brevispina
TGTGGCTTTTCCAAGATGTTGCTTTCAATAAAAGAAATAAAGTACTACATTGTTTTCCTTTCTGGAATCAACACATTACCAAAAGCTTTGGTGCTGGCTAAGCACATGTGCTTTCAAAAGCAACACATTGACGCAATACAAAATGATCTTAATGGCTTGCCATATACATGTTTGAATTATTTTTTGAATTTTATATTTTTACGCATTAACTAGAAATGATAATGTTTTGGTCAAGAATACTGATTAACAACATCAAAGTCACAGGCCAACTACAACAACCAACCCCCAATCAAACCCCATTACATCCCCATGTGTGCATGTATGAAAATTTCTAACCAGAACACGTTTAGGTTGCAAGGTTTTCTCCAATAGGTCCCTTTTCCATCATAATCCGTCAACTTACTATACAATCTGTCATCGGAGAGTGAACAGTTTCTCTAAGCCCTTGCAGTCCCCCTAGAAAGTGACCGCGTGCTGCCTTCTATAAAGTCATGAGCTGACGCACGCCTGATGGACTCTCCAGGCAAAACTCGAGGCCCTATTTCTTTTGTTACCGCCTTCTATCCAAACTTCCTCATAGTCAAAGGAGGATAACAGCAGCTGTGTACATGGCAAATTATCCCTAGCAAAATATTTTACTCCAAAATCTTACCAAATGACGTTTCTTCACGGATTTGAAAGAGGTGATCATTCGACAATCCGGCTCATAATTTCAAGATTATGTCATAGTACGTTTGTTGCTGCCGCTGGGAATTATTTCACCATCTCTTACACTTGTTCAATATTTAATCTTGAATAAAATTGTTTTGATATCTGCTGGAAGTTAAAAAATTCTAACTTCAAAGATTCCAAATTAGGATTTTCAAACTCTAATATTTCATATTTTATCAGACTAGTTGGATTTTTTTCTTATACCAAATGGAGGCTATTTATTGAAGTCCGCACACCCCGTGAGGATTCGGGGATTCATTAAATAAAATTTAAAGGTAAAACACTTTTCCAATTCCAGATGATCTTGGAATTCAGAAAAAAGATAAGTTTTGGATGATTTAAAATTTCAAACTCATCACAGTAGCCACGGGGAGTCCCCAACATTTCCGTCCTGGGTATTGAAACTTCCATCTTGATTTAAGATTTGAGGTCCTCTGAAATGGCAGTTCAGATCTATAACTCTTCCAGAGTATGTATTCAGACTAACTATTCCACAGGAGTATATAGCTAGGGTTTTCGCCTATTCCTGAGAGAGTGAAAGAAGAGGGAAGGAAGAAAATGCAATTTGGGTCCAGTCTCAACCACCGTTATCCAGATACCACACTACATGGTGTCGCTGGCTCTTTCGTGCTGTATGTCTTTTTTTGAGATACAATGCTACATCCAGGACTTATGCACTTTCTCACTCAGTGCTGTGGTGTTTTTTGTAGGGCTCGGGGGCAATTAGGGTTAACTTCAAACCTGAAATTACAAGCCCTCAAAATAGTTTATAATGGGTTTTTGTGTCCTGTTTTGGAAAGTGAATTTTAAAAACCACCCCTACTATTCAAAACTATAAAATCAATTTTACGGCAAAAATATCTTACTATCAGCATATGTCTGTTTTGCATTTGGTAACACCATATAACACCCCCACTAGTGAGCTGCACTTTAAGAAAAAAACTGTATTCAAGATATGGAATACATAGAGAACAACTAATAATTCACACTTGATTGCATTCTAGATTATCAAAATATCAACAGACACGTCACAAAGCTCCTCGCCAAAAAAAAACTCAAAACACACAGTTCTTTCCAACATTAAAAATATTATATTTGGTTTTTGTTTGTTTTAGGTTGTTTTTTTGTTTTAAAAAACTTATTTTTCTCCTTGGGTTGTTTTTGTTTGCTCGTAACATGTTGTGTTGAGAAGTTTGTCCCTACGGTCTCCCGTGAGAATTGCTAGAGAGAAACAAAGCAGGAAAAAGTGAATATCTTTGTGATCACACATTCTACAGCTGTCTCCCGGTTAGAGTACCTGACCTCAACTGACACCGTCCGCCACATTCTTAGCAAAGACATCATAAAATAACACTAAGAAAAGGCCAATAGACTCTATTCGAGATATACTGCCGTGCCTGTTACTACGCCAATTTCTATAGGCACTTAAAGAGCGACACAAATTTTTAAGATAATATTTCCCCACAAGCTTCTATTCTTAATGGTGAGTACATTTCATAAACATGACTTCTTCAGAGCTCAACATACAAAATTTGTTAGTTTTGCATTTATTAAATAATAGAATTTACGTTCTTGTGTGATTGAACACTTGTGAAATTTTTCTGACGGCAAAAAAATTGACATTGTTTCTGTGTCATCCCTGGATCATAGCGCAGGCTTAATGCTTTTCTTCTCGTAATAAAATGAATATATGCTATCAACTGCTAATCAGGTACAGCTTCGGCCTAAAATATAAAAAGGGCAACAAGTTTCGCCACTCAATACAAATTTGGTGCTTCTGGAAAGAGGTTTATCAAATACAGACAGCAATGTCTCTCTATACAGTAATATTTGCTTCCTTTTATACAAAGAAATATACATCAACTGACTCCAATTGGAGAAACAGTGGACAATTGGTAGCTAGGACAAAGTCTAGCTGGAAAGACATATGTGCAAAACAAGAGTGCAGTTTAGTCTTTTGAAATAAATACAGCATTCACCGATGTATGGTAAATGGGTAACAAAAGGTCACATGAGGTCACTAGGTCCATGAAGTCACCAATATATGAGCACTACCCAAGGACAATGTGTCCATGCAAGTGTGGCGAAACTCGTGACATGTGTGAAAACAAGCAATTGTAAATCTGATCATTCTTGGACTAATGACCTCTAATGACCTCTAGATGACTTTGACACCACTCCTAATAATGGTAACGTGTAGGGCACTACCCCAGGACCTTACAGCAAGTGCCATGATTGTGTGCTTGTATGTTGAAAACAGGGGCAATTTATTTTAGGTTTTAACATTTGGTCCCATATTTATCCACAGACAGATACACGGGACAAAGTTAATACCGTATCCTTGTGACTTTTCTTTGTTATGTCATAACGAAGTGCAAACAATAAATGGATCACACAAGTATTACCTCAGTTAGCACACACATACACACACCAAACACACAGACGCACTATCAAGCAATCCCTATGTGCCACTCTGCAGATGACACAAAAAACTTACTGGTAAACTTTAGTTATATGATATTATGATACCCTAACCTTGAGTATATAACTCCCAATCCATCCGCGAGACATAATTCATCATGGCATCTGTATTGCAATTACAAATATGCACATCACGTCAACTAAATTTATTTTTGGCTGCCGTGGTATAAATTTTCATGCTTTTCATCTTGTTTTGAATTAAACAAAAATAATCTTCGCTCTAATTCTTCACAGCCTATTCACCGTAGTTATTATATACTTAAATTTACAGCTCCTCGCAATATTTTTTGTGACGGAAGTCCCCGCTATTTTCACGTTGATGCTTTTTTTTTGAGCAAGGAACGACAAACATCTTCAAATGATATGCTATCCTATCCCATGATGCAATGCCAGCACTCTACCCGAGACATCCTTGTCACTTTCAGTCGGACATTAAACCACCATCAGGTGGAGAGGACATGACAATATTACTCCCCTAAAGTTTTCATGTCTTACTCTGGTGAATGTCACGTCAGAGCCCATGCCGCTGCGCCTTTTCGCCGCTTTGTGTCATCCCCGATACATGGTGAAAACAACGGTCTTGTGATCAATACACAATTTAGAGAGAAATCGCCTTCAGCGTTTACTCGGTCACTAGTCCTGGCTAAGTCCTTGGGCTTGGTTGCACCACAAAAAACCATTCATCCAGCTATCAAGGTACATACAGGGATTTCACATAAAGATGATAACGAGGATTGAAGCTACAGTCTATATTGAACTTGTAGAAAATGAAGCTACAGAAAGTAATCGATAGCTAACACTTGTGACACAGTAGAAATTTTGATTTATGGAACACGGCAAACATGTTTACTGAAATGAAGGGAAAAACAACATTACCTAAGTATCATTACATTTGGAATTAGAATGTAAAATCTATTAAAAATGGGCACACAATAATCTATATTAGGAAAGCAGTCATCTCAGAATCTACAAACTTTGTATGTTCACCCTTGCCCTGCAAAATTCATCACATGCAATCCTTTGCTAGCAAGGCCATATTTGGGTCAGAGGTATTATTGGTTTCTTTATAGCTTGATCACTTGGTACACACAGCTCCAAGCGCTTGTGACTTTTACATTTACTCAGAATGTATAGAAGCAATGTTCTAATCTTTAGGGCTTAATTCAATACTGGCAGGATAAAAAATGGTGGGGAATGTTGAAAACGGACTCTTGCTATGTGGCATGTAACAATCTTGCACATTTTAGTCAAAATTGTTGGCCTTTAAACACTAAATGTTGACTCAATTATAAAGTAAAGTAACTTTGATTGCTGTAAGACAACATAGGGAAACATTTTTTTTCCTAACATTTTATTTTTTAGTTTATTTTAACAAAAAAAAATTTAAAAAAAAAAAAAAAAAAAAAAGACTTTCTAATATCTGTCTGTCGGCCTGTCTTCCACTATCGGTCTCTATAGTATCGGTTTCATGATATCCATCTCTGTCCCAAATACTTTCTTTCTCTCTTATCACTGCTAATATCCAGGAAAGGTGTGTTTGTTACTACCTGATACGATTTTCTCTCAAATTTAACCTTGTGTTACACTTTGTCATTAGAATCATTACCCCATAAGGTTTGAACTGTACAAGATGTCAATACACATACTTAAAGAGTTTACCAAATTGCTACAGTGCAGACAAGGAAGAGCCATTAACAAACAATTGCCGTGCTACATGTAATTACAATTCAAGCAAGTGATAAACCTGAAATTCTTTATCTCATTACTTTAAGACAATGCTTGGTCTGAGGATTCTAAGTGGCCATTCACTGCCAACAAATGGATGCGTGTCTTTAATCTCACAACAAGCCCGGCGTAAAGTGGCCCTAAACACAGACAAACAAGTTTTGTTAAAACACAACATCACTCCCCCTAAATGTGCTAACCCTGCTGTGCTTACTTCAGTTGTGCCTAACGGTTAGTTTATAAATACGTCGGAATTTATTAGATTTGTTGTGCCTGTTTGGTGAAAGTCAAAGAAACTCGTCAATAAGCATTACATTGGCCAATGTTTAACGGCCCTGTGAAAATGCATTTACATTGACATAGTGTTAGTATGGACAACGGAATGGCTTTTTCCACCTTATCAGATTTTTTACCCCAGCTTCTGTATATCGTTTTAGGCATATGCTGAGGTTTTGCAAGTATAGACGTCTACAACAGGTAGCAGTGTTAAATGCCAGGACATTCAAGTCCACGACACTTGTTTTTATCTCCAAGTGAAAGGAAAACACGTTTAACCCTTGAACACCTAAACACTATCACTCTTAGCACTATTTTTATGGTTACTTGGAAGCAAATATCATGTCATTAGCAAATCAGAGATACTGTAGAGATAGGTGGTATGATTTACACAGAGTTAAACACTATTATGATTGGTAATCAAGCTCATGTTATGTCGGATAATAAACCCATCAGTAGAATGGATCAGAAGTGGTAGTTACTGGGGGTTAAACTACTAAGTACTCTCCATCAAAGCTTTGATTAAACATCTTCAAAAGAGATCTAATCATGTTTTTCAAGTCATGTTCTTCACCACAGAAGATTTAAAGGTGCACAACTGTTTCAGAGATAAAACACATTATCTAGCGTGATCAGTTTGATTCCATTTGGTTTAAACCATGCACATTTGATCACTGTGTTAATAAGAAGTCATCAATAAAATGAAGATTAGATTCATCAGTTCTCTAAATGCATTAATTGAAACACCTTTTAAATGTAGACGTAAAATTGTAAAATTTACTGAGTGCTTTTTACTATGAATCACTCCCATTTCCATTCCAATTAATATTTATGAAACATCGTATTGAAATGCACATACATGTATATCTGGTCTGACCTAATTCATTGAGATTAAAGCCGAGAATACTTAAATGGTGATATCAAGGCTACCATTAGATTGGGGAAAAAAAAGAAATTGAAGATTTAAGAAATATGGAACAAAAGCATAGGCCCTAGTGCTTCTTCTGTGAGATAACCAATACGTCGAAGATAATTTAGGTGGTAATAATTTTCACAATTTTAAGTTTTTTTTTAATTTTCAAAATGAAGATTAAAGTTACTGACGACCGAGCCTTCCACAAAAACAAAACACCAACTCGTACATTTTTTCTTAACAAATTAAACCATAACAAATATTTACGCCAAAAGTAGTTTTGACATTGTGACCAATCAAGGTGTCAATGAAAAGCCATATGTTCATCAGTTATGCCCTAATAACACTTAAGTGTTTTCATTCTACATCAATGTGGCATTCTATTGTCCTTTCAATCACAAAGCAGTGGACAACTATTGAATGGTCCCATTTAGTAAAGAAAGAAACAGGTACTATACTAACCAGCTTTAAATAAACTAATGGACTTATTTAAGAGTTGATAGTCAATTTTAATGTAGTAACTCATTCCAAATTTTAATTAAAGTGTAACAATTGCAGGTGGCCCATGACCATTCAGCATATTTTCAATGAATCATTGTTAGTACAGAGTAACAACCCATGAACAACCCACCCTATTTTTTTGAAGATCTATAACTGTATGACGGTGACCAGAACATAGCCTCTATAATTAATACACTACATTACGACCAACACCCTGGTTATATACTTCACGCTAGTAACCCTCTCTCCCCAGCCATGATTAATAAGAAGGGAAGATGTCAATTTTCTTGAAGATGATCACTGCGATGACAACGATGATTAACCCTCCTTGTGTAAAAATATCATCCCATTGTCACAATACAGGTGGCTATTATACCCCCACACTTGAAAAAATACTGCATACTCAAGTGTGTTTTAATTAAGCACCAGAGCCCTGCATTAGCGACGCCTGATCTACATGTATTGCGATCAATTATTGGAAGGACGGACCAATGCTGTCTGTTTCCCTTCTGCACAAATAAAGAGTAATCAACCATGATGATTCGATGTTCAAGTTATTTACATACAAAAGAGCGCTCGCTTTTGAGGGTTTTGCTATGACATGATTTGTTCAGTAGCTTGGTAAAGCTCTTCATCCACACTTCAAATATACACATGTGATTTTTTGCTAGAAACTTAATGCAGCATCAACAGATTATAAATTTATTAATACCACAATACCGAATGGTTCAATTCCAGACAAGGAGGGTATTTCAAAAATTACGATTAATTATTTATGCTTGGATAATGGGAGTAATGTGTTTTTGTTAAGAGATTTGAATTTAAAATAGATATCTTCAAGTGAAACCTAAACAACGAAGTTTTTGATCCTTTATCAATAATTACGCATTGACAAAACACTAGAAGCTGAATGAATGATTAGCTGGATTATAATAGCCATTAGCTTATTATATGTGTACAACCAACTTTAGATTGGACATCTCAACATACATTTTTAATGTGTTTTTTTTTCTAAAAAAAATGCTACTTTTACACTGCTAAGACAAGCATTGACAGGAAGGCCCATTAGGGCTAGACTTGGTGTCTACATCAAAGCATTGTGACAGCAGGACATTAATTTGATACACAACTGGTATTGCTGTCTACTGTAGATAGCAGTTAGACCAGGTTTTCTATAGGGATCATGGTGCTAATTGGGGAATAATGTAGCCTATCTACACACCCCCACCAAAACACCCACAAAAGTTAGGGGTTAAGGGAGGTCTTGGCCTAGTGGTTTTGATATCTGCCTCAATTTCAGAAATATTCCAAATTCAATCATTGCCTCTGTGGTTTATACCAAGGCTTAATTGGATGTCCGTAATAGCTTGAAATTAAAAATTACTTTTCATTTTGGTCTATTTGAACTTGGGCAAAGGTTTATAAAACCTTGGACATTGTCATGCACCATTAAAAAAGGCCTTGTTCATTTGGACATAGACAAATGGACCGTTAAAAACACCTTATCCATCAAACTGTTGTGAGCAAAAATCTGATAAGCCTCCATTTATTATAAATCACATTCAGTTTTGAACTTGGGGATCAATGATGAAGCCCCTTACTGTCCAATGCCACTTTGGGTGCATCATCCTTCTTAGCATCTACAATATAGCCGCGTAAGAAAAATGCAGTAAAATAAAAACGTACTCGACGGCATAAAGGCACAATCCCTATCATAGACATGCAAATTGATAACTGGAGTATGTGAAACATAAGTCCCAAAACCCAATTTGGAATGGCGGACTGTGGCTAGACCAGCTCCAATGTCAGCGTACTCCCCAAGGTCAGACCAATACACCTCTGACTCACTGCTACCATTCAGACGGGAGCCGACACTTTCTCTCAGGACCACTATACCTTGCTGGCACCACAATATCATATTTTAATATCGCTATTCTTTATACAACTGATCAAAACCAGAACCTTATATGTATGATTGGTTGATCTTTGGAGATGGTGGAAAATAGTGGTCAATTAAATAGCTGCCTTTTGGTAAGAATAATTCAAAGTAGGTACTGTCAAACATATTTGATTCAGAAAAAAAATATGGCACTTGATTTTTGTAATGAACAACTACAAAAGGATATACAAGGTGACCATGGCAAGGGATCCTAATCCTATCATCAGTCCTCAGGACTGACTTTTAAGGAGAGCTCCCCTACAGCTCTCCTAAGACTTTATAGGGAGATGAGTTAAAGCTCCCCTTGGGAGTCTGTTCTTTCCCTGGTTAGTAGTGGTAAATGCCATGGACCGCTCCCCTCAAAGCTCTCCCTGATATGACCAGGAGAGCTTTTACCGAGCACCCACTTATTTTAAAGTCCGTCCCTGAGGGACTGATGATAGGATGAACCAAGCATTAGAGTGAAGCCAATTTTTTGAAGGGGGGGCAGTTGCCACCCCAGAGAGCTTTGAAGCTTGAAAATCATGCTAAAACAGCCCCTTTTTGCCTGCTCACTAGAACATTTTTAACTTTAACCAAGAAAATCTGCATCAAAAACACCTCAATGGGGAAATCTGCCTCAAAAATGGGAATTTCCCCCTTTGACCAAGTGGACCCCTGTTACGGCCCTGGACTGAACTGACAAGATGTAGGAGGTACCAGAACCCACATGTACAATAATGGCTAAAAACTTATTCTGCCACATAATTTTGTTAATGTGAACATAAGTTAGATAGTAGGCTTGATTTATTCTTACAAAACTGAACAACAAAATCCCTGATTATTTTCTTCCCTTTTATAGTTTCTTTTATTAGCGAAAGAAGTAAAACCTGACATGACCTAACCTATCTATATGATCCCTAGCCTACACCAGACTTATCCATTATGTCCCTCCCCTGTTTAGTCGATTTGGCCCACTCATCTTTAATCTGTAGTCTAAAAGGAAACTTGTTACACAATAATATGAAGAAAATTCATATGATATTGCACACAGCAGCTATTGCCTTCTTCTCATTCCAGTATTATCACCCTTATTTGATGGCATATTGGTAGACAATCAGAGATATGATAGGCATGTAAGCATCCTTACCACTCGCTGTTATTACACTCCAAAAAAAGCTTGTCATTTGAGGCCGATTGGCAGCCACAGATCCGAATCAGGAGAGACCCAAGTCCATGCAATAATTTGGCAGACTTGGCATGGAATTACATCACTAGCCTCAATTGTATTAGGAGTGGCTTCATCTCAATTAATTGCCAGGGGTTTTCTTTGATACAATTTGGTTAAGTAAACTATTTGTATGAATAAGGCAAACTGTACATCCAACGATGATTGATAGACGGGTCCCTGAGCTTGACCGGGTTGAAATTAAAGGCAAATAAAACGAGAGTACTATGTTAGAATAACCTGGCAGTACTTTTTGTCTTTATTTTCATCGTGACAGATAGATATTACCTCCATGGGTGAGGTACCAGCCAACTACCATCAATGGGCCTTTCTCTGTAACACTCGCTTGGGAGGAAGCATCTTTTTTTTATGGCCAAATAAGTTTTGGAATGTACAATTAATTGAGCTATAGCAAATGTTGGACATAGTTGAAATATTTAGGGCACAATGTAGTATACTTGTGGACAGATTGGAATAACTAGTTGCCACTGAATTAGCATATTTGATTGTGTTACGGTTTTGCAGCATGCTGAGTCTCACAACAAAAAGTTTTATTGACTTACTCTCAATGAACAATATAATAATAATGCTGTGGTTTGATCTTCGTTCTTCTTTTTTTGTACATGTTGCCACCCAAGGATGAGTTAACTCGAGTTAAAATAACTAAATAAAGTAAAACTGACAACTTGTACTCTCATTCAAAATTTGACAGTAAAGTCAAAAAACTTATACATTCACATTTTTCAACCTTTCAGTGAAATGTTATTTATGTTCCTTTACAAATGCTCGGGTCTGCAATGATTTCCATTTTTGTTAATGACAAAATAGCAATGCAGAGCCCCTTTTTACTGAAATCAGAAAATAGACAGATGTGTTATATGAATGATATCTAAACACAGGCAATGCCTATAGCGTACAAAAATAAGGTTGCTTTGTTATATTAGGTCATATTCTGGTCTTAAAAAAACAATATACCTGATGCTCATTATCTGTATATATATTTATAACTTGCATTAATTCCTTAACTAATTTATGACATGTCTTAAACTATATGAAAAGCTAGGCCCACCATCCTCAGAAAAAATGGAACAAGACTTTGAAAGCAACAAAACGATGAATGGCAAATGTAAGTCAAATGCAGTTTAAGCGGCACACGCATGCTAACCTATGATGCGGGAAGTTGTTCTCTATTGCCTCATATCACCAGGAAATCCAATCAAATTACAGAAATCTTGATATTTAAGAATGATCAATTGAAGTTAATTTCTATATATACCCCATGATCCCTGTCCTCCTTTAAATTGAAGGTCCCTGCAAAAGTTTTCCAAAGTACATGTCAGAACACTTACCGGAGCTTCCTAAAACCCATTTTTCTTTGTAAGAAAATCAGCTTAGGGGAAAACAAAAGGGTTCACAAATCTGACCAAACAATGACTGGATTCAAGTGAACACTTCTGTCAAATTTTATAAAAGGGGAAAAAAATTTTTTTTCCTGTGACGTGACTCAGCTGGGGGCGTGTGTCTTTTGGCAGTTTCCAGTTGAAGACAAATGACAGCAAAAATCAAGAGGAGACTACTGTAATCCAGTGAAGAGTCAGTGCAAGAAGTACGCAAGTTCTGTTCTATCATCATCAACTCATCAACTTCTCTGCTCTTTTCTTTTTCTCTTATTAAAAAATCCATTTTTGGATGAACAAGCTTTTTTTGCAATAATCAAACAGGTGCAATTTCATTTTAAAATGCAGCATTTTCAATTCACTCAAACATCGGTACCCCTATCAAGATGTAAAACCGAGCACTATCTGACATTGTGGTTGTGGTTTGAAATTTATCCCAAGGCTGACATGCCTAGATTTACCTGAATTGACCAGCAATGCTGAATAGAATCACTTAACAAAAAAATACCATTTGTTTTTTCAAAATGACAGGTGCACTGGATCCTTTGTGGCTAAGGTAGTTTTTCCACTACATTTTTCCTTCACTGAATGTACCTTTATAGACGTAGCTGTATAACTCAGAATGAAAAATACTTAGTATTTTATCAATTATATCAATCATTGACAATGGCATTAGACAGTGCTGTTCCATTTCTTGAATTAAGAATATACATTTGTAAATAAATCTTTTTTGAAAATGTTTTAGAAGTTTCTAATTTAGGGGTTTGGGTCATATATACTTCACGCCAGAATTTTCCTTTCAAACTTCGCATAAAAACGGTTCATCGATTTTAACATAATGGAAAATTCAAGAAAAAAATTGGGGGTCACCAATGTCACTTTTGAGTTAAAACCATTACCAAAATACACATTTTTCGCCAAAATTAACTACATAAGTCTATGGAAAAATCATTTGCGAGGACATTTTTGGTTATAGCTAAAAATTAGCCATAATTTTGTTGTGATTTTTTTTATATAAGTGGCGCACTCATGTCAGCTTTTCCTAATAAAACATAAAACACAATAGGGGTCCCCGAGGTCCCTTTTGAGAAATTCATGCGAAAATCCGTTATTTTTCTTGCAAAAATGAACCCCTGCGACAATCTTAGTGCTTATAGCGCCGACAAAAAACACAAAATAATACGCAAAACGTGGCTGAGCGCGTATCTCTGAGTGCTGCGTGACCAGCGTGTATCAGACACCCCCATCAATCACCTCTGTGCTACATAGGACATGCAATCTAGTCTGTGTGATTAAAACATTAGTTTTTCTTTTTCGTTTTCTTTGTGCTTTCTTTTATTATTCTTTCGATCTATATTAGCTTTCACTTTTCTATCTTTTACGTTCTGCATCCGAGTTTCGTGTTTTCATACTTTTTGGTTATTCTATATTCTGCCGTTTGTGACAGGAGAGGCGGCATCACTCCCGATTTAGACCTATTATATTAGGGGTTTGATAGATTTTATCTTAAAAGACCGACATGTCAATGAGGATTCTTACCTGACTCCTCGAATTTCACAGGAATATTTCAAATAAAATAAACTATATTGAGGTGAAAAGGTATTAAACACTATTCGAAGGACCCACCGTCCCCACAAATTAACATTACAAATATTCCAACACAAAGAAAGCTAAGAAACCGACCAAAATTGGAAACATTGGGTACACTGTAAAAGATTACAGCGTAATTTACAGTAAAATACTGTAAAAAACTTACAGTTATGGACGTAATTTGAAATACAGCAAAATACTGTACATTTTATGTTCAGTTTCCAGGCCTATAATGACTCAATTTTAAAAGGGGAGCCTTTATTCGAATTATAATGAGCATCAAATTATATACACATAGGACTTTCAATTAGACGATGAAGTAATAAAATTGACAGGAAAAAAATACTGTAAATTTTACAGGAAAATACTGGCAGCAATTCTGCCAACAAAATCCCGTAAAATTACAGGTTTTACCGTTTTCGTTCAAATATACTGTATATTTTACAGTTTGATGTACTATATTTTACAACAAACTGTAAAGTTTACAGTATATCACCGTAAAAAAATTTGTGATTAGGGCCTACAAAGTTAGGGTGTTGGTCAGTGATTTTTTATGTCCACACATTTACAATCTCTATAATAATTCACCAAATATATATGTTTTATATGTTTTGATTAAATAATTTGACAGTATACTGTAATTTTTACGGAATTGTGACAGAATTGCTGCCAGGATTTTTCTGTAAAAATTTACCGTATTTTTTTACAATGTACGCTAAAAAAGCAGTTTTCTCTATCTGATTATAAAGTACCGATTACCAAAAATAATAAAAATAATGCATAGACACCAGGTCTTGTATCTGGCTTGACTCGCATATTATAATGTAGGTACTTTGCGTCAAATGTTCCCCAAAACACTATAGGCCTACTATCAAACAAAAAATTAAAAAAAATATATGAACTGCATGCATTTGTGAGATATTTTGATTTTTTTTAGAACGGTCCTAAGCTAAAATTCCCTTTTTTATTCCATCCAATTGATACACCCTAATCTGAGATATTTTCGATTGAACATAAAGGATAAAATACCATTTGAAGGTTCAAGAACTGAACTTAAAGCGGAATGACCCGATTTAAGTCTATAAATTTTTATCTGGTAGAATGGGCTTCACCCCAAAACCCCATCTGTAAAGTTCGGGCCGATATTTCAACACGTTTGAAGTGAGACTGCAAACGTGATTTTTAATCCCAATAGAGTACAGTATTTTAATAAAATTTAATATTGGTCGACCAAAATGGGGCATATTTGTGCTCATAAACATCCCAACCAAACATTCCTTAGCCTAATATTTCACCGGATAAATGAGAAAAATAGTGGGGAATTTACTGCTGAGGGGCTAAGGGGGACAGTCACAAAGTTCCTGTTGGGGACAAGTGCGGACACGCTCTAATAGGAGGTCCAATTTTCTCTCCCCAATTCCTCACTGCCTCCAAGATGCATGCCAGGGAGAAACACATTGAAGAAACTAGTGTTGAAAAAAGAACAATAAAAGAAAGGATGGTTGGTTGTTCAAATGCTTCAGTTTGTTTTCAGCTGCCTTCAATTTCAATTCTCCAATCCGATCTGGTATTGCGACCGGAAAACGTCCCATTCCCCATCGCCATCATCTGCGAAGGTCTAATCTAATGCATCCACCCTACTCGCGCGCTCGTGGTTAAATAATGTTTTTGCGTAAAACGCTTGCTATACGCGGGATGTGCGCTCTTGTCTGTTAAGCGCGGGCATTCGACGCTTCAGGCTGCGGAAGACATTTCGGAAGATATTGAGGCTTGGAACAATGCCAAAAGCTGATATATGACCCAAACTCCTTAAATTTATTCACTACACTCTTTGCATGTAAAGGGTAAGGCAGCTCTGGTGCATAAATATATTTAAGAATCAGTATTATGCAGAATGATATGTAGTTAGCTATTGTGTTTTGTTTGTATGCTCTGTCTGTCTGTCTGTCTGTCTGTCTATCTCTGTCTGTGTCCATCTGTCTGTCTGAAAGCACTCAATTAACCTGCAGGGCCATGCGTGTGACTTAAGTCATTCAGAATTCAATTGTCTCCAAATTTGTAAAATTATACATTTCCATATTCATAATTGGAATCAACTGAAAAAAAATATGAAGAGATTCAACAAGCCTAGCTTACATCAGTGCTTTTTGAACTGACCTCCAAAATGGCCTGTGTAGGCAATTTTGAAAGCCATCTTTAAAAGCCACTGGCTTATATAGAATCTACCTGTTGAAAGGGTTAATGAGTATGTAAACATGGACACAGTGTTTTTCATTTCATCTTTACTCTTTCATGAAATGGATGTTCGGGTTTTGTGGGAAGGTATATTTTGGATTGTAGCTAAAATCCTCTTCATTGAAGAAAATGATGGCTATACCATGTACAACTGAGATTTCTCCACAAAAAAAAATTTGGTGTTCAAACAGCAGTGAAACAAACAGAAGTATGAAACTGCAATTTGCTTTGAACTTTAAACAATATATGGTACTTGACCAATCCATGTCAAAAGTAAGGATGAATGAGTGCTAGTTTAAGAAAGAAAACATATCATATATCAAGTCAAAACTGCAAGACAAACACCGGCGGAGTGATGTGCCTTTAAGATAAAGCACCCCTCGTACTTTGAGACAAAACCTCAAGAAAATCAAGGAACCTCTGTAGGCTTCTTATAAGTGTCCGACAGCTGCCTGGCGCGTCACGCTCTATGACCACGAAGTGTACAGCGCATCAATTTGTTGCTCATTAAGTATTTAGTAGCGCCATCTGAATGTTTGGGAGCGAGCTGCATGATTTACTATAACAAGGCAAAGGGAGAAAGAGTGAGAGAAATACAGAGTGATGCATAGGCTTGACCTTAGGGTTGATCCCATCTTTCCTTCGTAGATCTCCATCCATTATTTCATAGGGGTATATGCATGTATCTTAAGTCTTTGCTGAGGGTTTCCTCAATTGTGGGAAACTATAGCAACTCTAACAAAGAACTACATGGAACTTGGAGGAAATTGTTTTATGAACTCAAAATATTGCATCAACACCTATGGCAATCTTGTTATTGTCGAGATACGACCATATCATGTAAATCTCATAATTAGCTCAACTTACATCACTACTCTACAAGTCCAGAAAGGAACTAAGCTGAACTACAATATCAATTTAGTTCACCTGATGCATTTCTATCAGATTAATTTTCTGGGAAGCACTGTTAAGTGTTTTCCCCTAATGATTTAAAAAAACAAACACAAACAAACCAACAAACTAAACACAACAAAATTACATCATATCAAACAGAGCCATCAATACAAACTGAACCAAATTCAACCCAACTTAACATTATTGGCTGGAATTCTGAAAGGGAGTCTAACTTCATAAACCTGGGTTTAAACCAGGTTAGTCCTACATGAGTGGACCTTTTTTCTTTCACAAATACTGTGTAAAGTTTAGTGGGTGAGATATCTCCATGAGGAATTTTCTCACGGTTACAGCACATTTTAGAGTATGTTGGAAGGAAAAGAGGTCCACTCATTAGGACTAACCATGGTTCAAACCCAGGTCTAAAGTTAACTCTCTTTTAAGAATACCAGCTATTGTGTCTAAATAGTGTTTAGTTCACAGGAGTAATATAAATGTAGCATGTTGTTTTAAGAAGTAAGATAACATAATCAGAAGACTCGCACAGACGTGAAATTTTAAGTTAACTAACACTAGATTTTGATCCCTAGTTAAACCAAAACATGTGTAACAAACATCACCGGCACTTCCCTTTCAAATTAGTCAAGGTAATCACCGATTTACACTGATCTTCCTGTGTGTGTCTATCACTTAACCTCACCTACCACAAACTGACTAAAACAATGATATCATCAGACTTACACTGCAAACCTGAACTGACATGCTCAGCCTGGACCTATGACCATGCTATGCCAAAGTCATTTGTCTAATCAATTTTCAAGATGAACATTTGATCTGCTCATTCGGCCCATTGAGTCTTCAACTTTCATCAGCATGTTTTGTATAAGACAATTCCAGACTTATCCGAATCATACCGGGGTATTCAATTGCTGTGACGGCCTTGGAAAGTAATTTATTTCATTACCAAAGGCAACTTGGCGACTTTGAGTTGGGCTTGGATTAGGGTTAATTTTATGGCAACATTGCCGTAAGGTATAATTTAAAGACTAGGGCAACCAATATAAATCTAATGGTCCAATTGGATCAATGATTACAGTTAGAACGAGAGAGGCCATTTTTTCTTCAGACGATCAGTAAACAATATCTTGGTCAGTGAACCAAACCGTATGGGAGATGGGTTCATATAATACACATGATTTATATATCAAATAATGTAAATCTAATATGAAATGTGTTTCAGTAGAAATTGATGAAAGGTGACAAGGCTGCAATTAACCATAGCTAATTTGATTTCAAATGCCATCTTTTATGGATTTTACAAAATGTTGAATTTGATACAATTGATGTTAACCAAATAGTTGGCAGTTGAAAGCCATCAGCTTAATACATTTATACTCTGCCTCATAATTTCTTGGACAGTTTAGATTTTAACTCCCGGACACTACGACCTATAATGCAATCTATCCGATTGGCTCATTACAGGACACAACATATTGTAGCCCTCTGAGTATCCAATCAAAATAGTGCTTCTCTATTAAACCATACAACCATTCTTGCAGTATCTTTGATTTGCTCATTACATGATGTTACCTCCCAAGTAACCACACCACTACCGGATCAAATCAGGCATGAGCGCGTAATGTAGTATTCCAATCGTCATTTGAGTACGCGCAGCCGAGCAGTGAACATCCGGTGCGTGTATTTCAATGCAAGTTCACGCTGGCAAAGTTCAAGGGAATTTTGCGTAGGCCTATGTGAGATGTGCGCAAGTTGACAACGAATTACGATAGTCTAGGGTAACAACCCACAGCATAGTTTTCTTTCAAAATTTCCGAAATGGAAATAAACTTTAAAGAATGACTGTCATGATAAGGCACACACACGCACACACGAACAATAATCAATAATAGTTAATACAAAGCAGTACCCGAAAACAAAACAAAGCAAACCCCAAAAGGCAAATCAAAACTAGTACAGGGAACCTTTACGTCGTTTTTTGACATTGGTGGTCGGCACGAATGAGGGTGATTCGTAAATGTGAAATGCAAAATTAAAAGATTGATAATGACTCGTCTGACATGCCCGAAATTTCAGTATGACTCCGTTGTACTAATCAAAACAGAGCAACCCCCCAAAAGTAAAACAAATCAAGAACTTGTCAAAAAACAACAATGAAACAAAACACAAGGTAGGCCTATAGTTACAATTTCCCGACAAATTTCAATGCGAAATGTGTTTATTTATTGATTTTGAAAAAATTATTTAAAAGGATTTCCCCCCAAGAGAGCCTCAAATCATACCAAATGTAAGCTAAGTTAATTTTAAGACAGTCGCAAACCATTTAAAAAACAACAATATCTTGACCTACGATCTCTGATGAGCATTTTAAAACAACGAGGCATCATTGTAAACGATACTAAAAGAAACTCAAATTTTCTCAATTCATGAAATAAAAAAAAATGATGTGGTTAAAAAGTAACTGCTTCAAAATAAAATGTGTGCGCGGCTTACCGACGAACAAACTTGTTGTTTTTCCCCTTTTTAGTCCTAAAGCGAGGAGATTAGTCATGATTTGGCTGTTTCCCAAAGACAGGCACTCAACAGTTGACCATATTTTTATTTTTTAACCTTGTTTTCTTGCCAGACACATATAACCTACTCAGAATTTGGTCGGAAATGTGCTCAGACACAACTTATCTCCATTCAATTCGGCTTCTACATCAGCTGATTTCGATTTCAAAACATTGTTTGGTTTTAAATTACACCGCTCAGCAACACGACCTAAAATAGAACGTGTGACGAACACACTGCGTACACGCAGCACTGGTACGCTGTAGTTCGGGCATAGTTCGACAATTGACGCACCGCATTGCTAGGTGCAATGACTTCACGCAGTCCACGCGAGTGTGTTTGAATCGGTTAAACAACTGCTGTTCGCCATCTCTGTGCCTTAAAATATGCATGTAATTTCCTCGATTTCTACTGAACGAAAGAGGTTCTATGAGCGATTTTTAAGTATTTCTTAGATGAGATTCCACTCAATAGCATAACAAAATTTAAGAGAAATCTGTTCATAGAACCTTGACCAAATTATCGTTAAAAGTTGAGTAACAAATTTTACTTTCACTTTTTGGAAATGAGTAAATAAATAAATGCTTCCAAAATGTATGATAAAAGTCCATTTTGGTCTCTATTTCTTGATATATATTTGTCCAGTTATTTTTCTACATATTGTTAACAAATTGATTTGGAATATTCGTGTTTTGGGGACGAAAATTGAGATTTAAATCGTGCATGTGAATTACAGCAAATAACCGTTATTATTTTTGTCAGTTCGGGGGCTTTACAAATCATCGGGCTACGCGTGCAGTTTTGATCCGGTAGTGGTGTGCCAATTAACCATCCGAAATAGTTGCTTAGTATGCTGATAGATAAGCAATGCACGGGGGGGGGGGGGGGGGGGGGTAAGTAATCATTACTAAATGGTTAATGGCTACACATAATGTTGTGCTGCATTTCTGGTTTTGAACTGTTCATTGGAAAAAAGTTAGTGGCAATTGGTTCCTTCAATGAGGTCAAAAGGGCGTGGGTTCAATTCCTTTTCTGATCTGTGCCCTTACTTTTTATGGCGAGTTGTATGCTAGCATTTGTTGAGTATATTCAGTAAGAGATCCTATTCTACTCTCGAATATTGTATGCAAAACCATACAGTATATGACTTACTTTTTAAAATGCCATTTCTATCAACACCATACCTGAAAAAAAATGGTTGTTAAATATATTATAGCATTATAGCATTAAATGCAACTTCATATGAAAAGAAACTATCACTGCAGATGGAATTCTAAACCCCGGCTATTAATTAATTCATGTGCAATATGCCGCATTTAGTGAGAATTTTGTGTAAAAGCTACCTGACAAAGACGAGTGCTTTGATTACATACTTTTCACTAAATTGACAACTAAATTGACAAGAAAATTAACATCAAGTGTTACAAGTATTATGTACCATACAAGACAGATATAGGCCAAATGCACCTGGTCCATGCCCTCTTTCCCTTCTAAACATCACAGCGACAAAGAAGTGAGAACAGAAGGAAGAAACAGAAAGCATCAAATTCATGAATTATAAGGAGTGCTCCCGTGCTGTCAAATCCCCTAATCCCGCTACAGATATCAATTCGATATTCCAAAGCAAAAACAACATTCTTTTCTGAGTTTGACGTATAATACCTCTCATTTCTCATCACAAAAAATTACGACTGATATCGATACGCAATCGTCGGGGCAATAGTCATCTTACGCGAACATTTTCCACAATGAAATTGGGTCAATGGTGACATCAAACACCGTGTTCAAGGAGGGCAATGAAACGCGAACTTTACTTGTGCTGCAGCACTGTTCAAGATATCGAGGCAGCCCATTGGCTCATACTTCTTTTATTAACCATCCCATCTCGCACTTAACCCTTTCCGCATGTTTGAGAGAATTAGATACCCCCTGAAATTACAGGCGCAGAGCATTTTCATGAATCCAACATTTCCTGCTTTTTTTTCTCTTCATCCATCAGAGATCAAGAGATGCAATATGATTCTTTAAAACAATTACTTTCCACAAGCCTCCTTTCCATAATCCATGTGTTAAATTTACTCTTGTTTTTATCTAAATGCACTATAGTACCTTAAAAGCAAAGAATTGTTCTGTACAGATTTGATTGGCTCCTTATGGGAGAAAAGCTGTACTTCATAATTTTAATATCAATCAACATAGGCCTTAAGTTAATCCCCCTCTCTCTTTCTTCCTTTCTCCTGCATATTGCAATTGCAGGCTTCTAAATTTCTTAACCTAGAAACTACTGATGTTTTGAGGATATACTTTTTTGCATCAAGCCTTCTCTTGTCTGTCTGCTGCATTTACTCTATAAAAACATTGATTCAGACATGCCAATGTCTTACATGTTACATTTTGAGAGTCAAATTTGTCTCGATTTGTCTACGAGTCTTCTTCCCTAGTGCCGTTCTGTGGGTTGAGGGCAAAACATGGAAATTGTATTCATTGTTTAGTTGATGGCGAGCACGTCTCAGAGTTATCAGAAATACAAGAGTGAAGATAGAAATGAAGACAGTCTCATAATAACCGCACCCATGCACACCATGTATGTTTACCAGATACAGGAAGAGATGTTAGGGTACTACACCTGTTTTCATTATTACCTTCACTTTGAAACATGGACCATAACATGAGGGATGAACAGTGCACATACACACTTTAACCATCTTCAGAAGATAGCATTTTCCTGAGGGCCCACAGCAAATCAACTTTGTACCTCACAAACTACAAACCCCAAATTACAACAAATTGATGATCATTTGCAGGTAGATTGGAAACCCGACATAGCTTTCTTTTGTTTGTTATTCGGTTTGGGCTGATAAAGACACCACTAACAGCCAAGAACACGGTCTTTCACCACAGATTTGGACAATTGAAAATCTTGATTGAATCAAGCACATCAGTGGGTTTACAGAAACCGGACTTTCAACACGGGTTTTGGCTGTATTGCATTATCTTGATCTGCTTCCCACAGCCAATAAGCCCAAATGGAGGCTTCTGTAATTGAGCCCTGGCAGAGCACAAGGCACAGACTATGTGGAAACGGGGAGTGTTTTCCTATCAACGGTTTTAATTTAATATGTTTTCTATCAACGAGGGAGAGGAGAGGACGATGTTTACCCCGCTATTTGCTGTTTGGGTTCAGAATCAAATCCACACCGCAACATTTATAATACAAATAGTCAACCCTTTGATCATCAATTTAAGTCGATTTAAAGAGTTATGGAACCTGATTCATTAGCAGTATCAAAGCTTTTAGAGAACAGTTCTAAAATTGGACAAAAAAGATGAGGTAATAGAAAAGAATTTCAGAAGAGAAGTAAAAAATTCATCTAAATTTGTAGTAAGAAGGATGTCTTTCAGCAAGTCTGTATTATACGGATGTCGGATTTGAAAAGCAAGACAAAATGTCTCGGTGCTTTCTCTGCGCAGTGTTATATGGTTACGATGTTATACACACCAAGCCGCATTTGGGGAGATAAAAACCACCGGTTGATTGACAATAATAAAACCCAATAAGTCAAAAACAAAATGCTTAAGAAAGTAATGAAAAAGGGATGACTGAAATCCAAGAGAAATGTGCTGAAATCTCCCTGAAGGCATGGGGCCCCTGAGGTGGGTACTAGGATATGGTTTTGGTAGGTATGTACCTCTCTGACTCACATAATGGAACCAAATTCCTACCAAATTTTAAAGAAATTAGATCCAAAGTTATTAATACCCCTAGGCTACATTTTGCTATAATTTTGAGGATAACTTTCCACAAATTTGCTGAAATTTGGGTTAAAATCTTCCCAGATGTTGTAACTATTAAGAAGAAATTTTCCCTCCCACTTTATGATTCTTGTGAAGTTCAACAAAATATGCGATCTTTAACCTATCTTCACATACAAATTAAATTACAACCATGTGTCATCACTATGTGAAGTGAAATAAGAAACTTTATGCATAGCATGTCTCCTCTACTAAGAAGTTCCTCCGTGGGAATAGCAGAGAAAATCATCATCATAAGAGATATTCAAAAATGACACTAAAGTATGTTTTCCTTCCATTCTTCAATTCATATCAAATGGTGTGAATACTGTACTGATCCTAGTATAGTCCCACCTGTTTTTAACCTGAAATTAGTTTGAATTTAAGGGGTGGAATTACAATGGGATCTCCACCCTAACATGAAACACACATTACAATGGGATCTCCACCCTAACATGAAACACACTAGCATTAACATTTCAGCCATTCAGAGCTAAACTTATTCCAGATATTTCCAAGTGTCAAATGAGATGTGTGATCAACAGAGACCTGTAAATAAACTGATGCATGAACCTAATTAATTTTGTAGAGAAAATCACACAAAAAAAACACTTCTAAACCAGTAATGATTATAACAAAATTGCATGTAATCTATTGCCTTTCAGAAAACTTAAGGTGAGATTATGATAGGATTTTTTACTATTCTTCAGATTCTTTCAAAACTGGGGGTGGGATTATATTTGAGCATGGGACTACACTAGAGTCAGTACAGTAATACTTCATCGAAAAAGCAGCCTTACATAGAACAACACTTAAACATAGTTCTGGCATCTTTCAACCAATAGATATTCATCCTTCATTATTGTAAAAGTGATGTAAAAAAAAGCTTTCAAAATAGAAAAGGACCAAACAGATGGTGATAAATATGAAACAAGTCTATCCCCAATAGAAAACCAGGTACATGGGTTGTTATGCATCATTTACAAGAAAAACTTGTCAAATTGTTCCCTATGGAAGATCTCTTGGTCAACATTAAAATGACTCACTCACTAACCTCTTACACATGGCTCTCTGAACCTAAATATCCATAATACAAGAAATGGGAGTCTGGGGTGGAGATCAGTGTTGGACCCAAAACACTCATTGCACTGATCGCACAGGCTTGACTCCAAATTTTATGATGATGATAGTGAGTGCGAGACTTTTTTTACCCCTCTCAAATGGAAATGCTGTGTCAATAGTTGTCTTTGAGAAACAATACTCCCTGGAGTTAGCGTGTTAAATATGGTGTCTTGACCGAGTACTCCCAATGCAATGCTTGACTGCAGTTTGGTTGGGATTCGATGGAAAGTGATCTCATGTTAGAGTTACTCAACTACATGTTTGATTGCTTGCACTTTGTACTTTCACCAACCTTCTGGGAATCAGGGGCTGTTACAAATAGCAGCGAAGATATCTTTTTCCCCAGCAATACAGACTATGAGATCTAATATAATATTCACGCGAAGAGTGAACTAATCTACTTGGCAGAGTATCAGTGTAGCTTTATACCCATCAGTATCAGTGAAGCTTTTGACCTATTTTCTTCCCCAACATAAGTCGTTACAAATCATGTCACCATTTTTTTCTGTTTTTAAAACAAGTATGGAATATGTGCAAAAAAGAAGACTCAGATGATATAAAATAATTTTCACAATCCAGGCAGGATATATTCCGGTCAAATATCTTTTGCTCCAATAAATCCTCACATTGCAGTATTGCCAAGTGTGAGGTAAACCTGGCACCCCCATTACCGGGAACAAAACCAGATTTAAAATGGATTAACTAACTATATATTCAGTGGTTTAAAATGTACACCATACATTCTGTTTTTGTGGTGTCTTGAATTTGTGGGGTATTTAAGCCCAATTTTCTGCCACACCTATCAAAAATATTCAGTGTCATACCCTGACCCTCACAAACTATATCATATGATTCCTAATTCAAGCCCTGTATCAAGTACCTCTAATCTAGGATTTGGCCAAATGCCACTTCCGGGGTCACTTCCTGATCGCCTCCACTGACAGTCACATGCTGCACCAAAAACCACTCCCTAAAAACTCAAACAGATGTAAAAGCAAACCAACCGACGATGGCAAACAAGTCTTCTTCCTACCATAATAGCCGCAAATTAATCACCAATAGGACCTCAACTTGATTTTCCTATCAATCATACGATCAAAACGAACTAAGGAAATGCTCAACGATCACGTTCTGGGTCTTGATTACTTTGGTGGGTTATGAGGCTGACTCACTCATTGAGCAAACCTTGTTCTGAAGACAAGTTCTGCATTTATTGACAAAATTTCATACAAAAGAGTGTTTATCTTTGTACTTCAACTTCTGAATGTCACCCTATGTTAGCCTTGATCATCTCTGATAATACTTCTGATACAAAATAATAACCCCCAAAATATACGAGCATCGATATCTGTCTGTGAAAGTGAGGTATAGGCTAAAACTTATCCCATGAAAGTGCTACTTGCTGATTGGTCAATTGGAACTTAAGTGATTTTTTGAGCCAACAGAAACATAGTAAGAAAGGTGGTAGGGCTGAAGAAGGGCTTTATTTTGGAAGCTGCATTTTAACTGGTTATTGAAATGGAGATATGATGCAATTGTAGACTAAGGTCCGTATGCACAAAAAGTTAGACCAGGTTTAAAGTTAGACCTGGTCTAAGTCCAAATTAGTTTTGTCCAAAATTGATAGTTATTCACACTTTAACTAACAAATTTGAAAGATTAAAATGCAAATTTCAAAATAAATACAAAAAATCTCACATCTGTGTAAAGGAAAATGTCTTTTCCTGGTTGGACAAAATTACACTCAGACCAGGTAACTCTTTTGTGCATATGGACCTTAGGGTCTTTGTTTTTAAAACAATTAACAATCACATTTTATTAACTTGAACTTGGAACATCTTTGATATATGCAGTAATAGACTTAATCCTGAATTGAAACATTGTTTTTCTCCTGGTAGGAAGATTTCGATATCATTATCAATTCTGGTATGGAAGTTGTTTCTATCTATAATGAATTATATTTCATGTTTACCACAAAAGTAATGGGTCACATGGCCATGTATAAACAACCATTCACACAGGACAAAAAGACGCATAAAATCATGCGATTTGAGGCCGAATTTTTATATTTTAGGAATTATTAATGTTTAGAAGAATGTTCTGGTAAACATGAAGGTTGTTTATGTCTGAGGACTTGATCCAAACTCCTATTCATGAACCCATAATGTTTGCATTATTTGTCCATTTGACGATTAAAAGAGTTGCATTTTGCTAAGCTCAGTCTAGTTTGCCATTATTTGGCCCAAATCTGCCACCCGACTGAAGCGGATGTTTTTTGTGATTCTGAGTACAGATCTTCGACAAAACCATCTGCATCATAACTAAACACTCATATCAGCGCTCACCACTAGTGTTTAGACTAACAGGCAGATGCCAGTTCATCCTGCAATTATCAGACCTAAATATTGATCTCAATCTTTTTTTTTTACACTTTCCTTGAACCAATTGGAATACTTGGCAAAAATTTATTACAGACTAACACTTTATGAAGGCGAGTAATTTAACTCTACAGATGCTAGTATTGTGTTGATCATCAAAATAGCATGTAATTTTTGTTTGTTTAAAGGGTGGGGCAAGGGAAAGTTGAAGAACAGCAAACTCTTATGAATTAGTCTCAACTTCTCATCTCGAGAGGTTTTCTTTATTTTTTGTTAGTATGTTAAAAATATCTAGAAACACTACAGTGAGCTGATAGGGACTATTGGTAATGTTGGTCCAAAGTAAGATGTATACACTAAAAATACCCATCTTACACCTTCATGTTATTGTATATCATTTCTCTACTGACATTTTGTCAAAATCAAATTTAATTACCCCTAAGGCTGTCTGATTTGGGGTAAATTGATACACGATGTGCACAAAAAATTAAATCAACACATATAATGAGATTAGATGCAGGTACGGGAGGGAAATGAAGAGAGATAGACAGAGAGGGGAAACTGTTGCATAGCATGACATCATCACAAGAGAAACATCTATTTTCTTCATTTTTTCTAGTAGTCCGAGCGATGATTCACAGCGGTATAAAATCAATAGGTGAAAATTAAAATTTTATTTTGACATAAAAATTCACATGAAATTCAAACTCGGTAAGAGTATGGGGGAAATATTTCTCACTTTGCATAAGCAAACAATTTGGGTGGACTAATCGAAACTGGCAATTTACATACTTAAGTGTGTTATGACTGATTAGCATCATCCGTAAGTAAATGCATACAAGGGTTTGGATACAGAAAACGTGACAAGGGTGCTAGGAAGGGTATCAAATGGAACCTTCTCCGTCCATCAGGTGCTTGGCCCAAGACATCAATAATTCCTCACCATCATTTCAAATTTATTTTAAAACTTCATACAATTACTCCATCTTCCAACAGTCTAGCCCAAGTTCCCCTGATTGTCACATGTTGGTACGCACACGGTAGTTGTTGACCACCACCCATGCTCCAGGAGCAGGTCTCCCTCACTAACCTAGTAACCTCAAAGGGCAGCTATTGAGTTTTCTTATCTTTTTTGGACTTAGAATTTTTCCCTCTAACCTGAAAAAATAATGAAAATTTTATATATTTTAAAAGAAGCAGTAGCGAGATTCGAACCAGAGACCAATGTATCATAAGGTCAGCGACCTAACCACAAGACCAGCATGGATTGGTGTGCCAGATTTGCAATTCTAATCCTTGATAACATTTGTGGAATAAATCGCTACTGCTATTGTGGTCAGCAATCAATATAATGAATAGCTCCGCTCTTGAACGGTTGCCACAATCCATGCTCCAGGAGCATGAGTGGTGGTCAAAATCTCACACTTGCAGCTGGTATTGAATGGCCATGCAAGGTTGCAGGCATGTACATATTCAAGAGTTTACAAAATTGTTACTTTTGTGTTCAGATTTAGTCATCAATTTTTATGCTGTGATTAAAAGTTATTATTAGGGCAAATAGAGAGCAAAACAAGATGCATCCTGGGAAGGGATTCAGAGCTGCTGTTATTACCATCAGTGCACACAACTTTTTCAGGTAATCCTTCAGCAAACAACTGTTTAATTACGAACTCTTTGCTGTATAATTTCAGATAAACGCATACAAGTGTCTTCTTTAAGAAGCCTCCTTAAGCTGCGGGCTTGAGAAGTAAAATATTGATGGCTACGCAAAATACCTTAAATCTGGGTTTAATCAGTGTCTCTTGCAAATGAAGTTCTAAATTTAACATGTTTACAGCCAAACTATAGGCATAGAGTGACCTGTCCTCATTTTGCAGCTCTCTCTTTTCATCAGAAAATGATATTAATCATCCTTAAGGAGTCTATTCACACCGTTATCTCCCTGCATCGCCTTAATCACCTCTAAGACTTAGCCAAGATGCAGGGCATTGCCATCATAATTTGGTCATTCTCTTTTTTTTTCAGAGAGTGGTGGACATCTGTGATTTGAATTTTTAACAGTGCTACTGCCATGTACTTATTGAATAATCTTTGTGTTGGTCAGAGATATTCCTTGTGTAATCCCTGTTTACTCAATAGGTAGAATAAGAAATCACCATTATTTAAGACTGAAAAACACTGCCAAGAACTTTCAACTTGTTTTTCCATTCATACATTTCGTGGAAGATGATCAAACAGATGTGGGACTAAAAAAGTAGTTTGTCTTCAAAACCTTTTATTTTGTAAATGAAAAAAATGTAATTGGCTGCAATTGAATAGCTGCCATTTGGTGATGTAAAACAGAGAAAAGAAACAAAAAACATGGACAACAGTTCCCTAAATAATCCAGCCTATGGTTCTTAAACAATACCTTAGTTGAACCTATGGGGCTTGCATGGCAACTCTATTTGAAATTCATTCTTCTTTCCTAATCTTGTCAAAAATTTTAACAAATATGCATTTTCAGAACTGTATTTGGAATCAACATGTGAAACGCATTCCAATGAGTCCAAACAAGCCAAGTCTTAGGCCAGTGGTATTTGAGATGGCTACTCGAATAACCTACGGTCATTTGGGAAGCCATCTCAAAAGCCATTGACTTATGTGTTATAACCTATACAGTATCTACTCGAGCTGAAAGGGTTAACAGCCACATACCATATACCCAACTACCTTCGTGTATATAAGAAACTGCTGAGCATTTAGCTACATTTATAACCTTTGCTAATATAACTCAGAGGAGCTCATTTACAACTGCTATTCTTTCCTCTATTCATCTGCCGATTTCAGCACCCGCAGAATCAGCAATCTAGTTTTTAGGAGCCCAGAAGCTACTGACCTGGCGCATCAAAATTGACCATACATCGTGATTGTGCACAGATCGTGCAGGCACGGCCCGTGTCTGTAAATTGCACAGCCGATTTGGGGAATGTTAGAGGTGATGAACCTATGGATGGGGAGAATAAAGAAACGAAACAACGAGGAGGAACGAGGAAGAAAAAGCCTGAAAGGCAAGTGGCGAGGAGGTGCTGTTAATAAAAGTTGCCTGGTAAAATAGATAAATCCTATTCACCATGGATAGTGAGCGTTTTATTTATTATGCACAGGCAACCAAAAAAAGCCCCCAAAACATTGAAACAAATTGAATCTCTAGGCCCCTGCGCAATAAAAAGGCGCAATAAAGTTTTATTATCGCTTGATCAAAGCAGGAATTCTCTCCACAATTGACAATAGAAATACTGCATTTTATTAGTGGCATTAATGGAAAATGTTGAACAAGTAATTTAGGTAATATGGGAGGCTGATCAACATTCCATTTAATTTGAAACGAACAAGCTGTTTAATCAAAACATGCTGCAAATCTACATAATTGGATATATTATTTATAGCATGCCACATGTTAACATTTCTTTTGGCTGTTTGTATCAGCTGTCCCCATTTCCTTCTATCATTTGTTTTATTCTGAAAATAATCAACTAAATTTAATACAACAAAAAACAATCTGTTCCTAAACATACTAATAGGCCACGCCACGGGTTCAAGTCCTACTTCAATCTGTGCTGATGTTCACGCTCACATTTTCTCGTCAGCCCAGTTTTCTTCGCAACCTATAACTAGGTCATTCGTTCATCTTTTATCATTTATTTGTTAAGCTGCTGCCAATATTTGCTAAGCACTCCATCTATCTACTTGTATTTACAATTTTCATAGCAGCTATTACAAAAGCTACTTCAGTTCAACTCAATATTCATCAAAGTTTCTTGTAGTCCGTACAAACACCCATTGACCACAGCTGCTCTAACATTTCTCGTTCTTTAAATATCAATGCAATTAGTAACAGTTACAGCAAATAGCAAAGGTAATGATAATTATGCCGATTATCCAACAATATGTCCACACATCAACAGAAGTACCTTTTTTCCACACCATCAATGATTTTAGCCTATCTGCAGTACAGGACATTGCATTAACGATGATAAACAAAATCCTCTCTTGATCAACAGACGAAATACAAAAGGTCATTCAGATTTGAGCAGATAATAAAAGTACCAAGTCATCTAAATGTCATCTTGGAAATTAAATGCTCACCAGTCCACAAAACTAACATTTTGAGTGGTATAAACCCAATATTTGGATGGAAATAAATCCACAGAAATTATATGGATCAAAAAGGACACATTCTACAATGATACTAATGGTTTTATACATATACGTCAAAAAAGGTCAAGACCACGCGGATCGACTTTTTAAGCCTACTCCCACAACTAGGATTTTGAATAAGTTGTCCAGTACATAAAACAACCCCAACAAAAGTTTGAACAGGGTTAAAAGAACTGCTCTTGGCATCTAAAAGTAAACACACCATAAGCCAATTATATACTCACAATTACCGTATTACAATGGTGTTTTAACCATGTAACCCAAATGGTATTTACAACATTAAGTCCTGGTTCCTAATGTCTGTTGTTTGCTACTGAAAATAAGGAAGTCCTAACTCCTAGTTTCACCTCTATAAATGAATTATTTTTTTTGCATTATTGCACTTTTTTGATAGTTTGCAAGTAACCCCAGGAAAGTTCTGTACTTTTACAAAGAGGGTCCTTTTGTGCGAAGACTAAGGAAAACATGTGGCCGTCTGCACATAAAGTGGAAATTGGTAGTAACATTATATTTTGGAGATTTGGAAAAGTGCAACATGAGTGCATCTCCCTCCCAACAACAATAGCTAACAATCATGTGGTGTTTACACCACACTGAAATCAAAATCGTGCATGATTCAAGTCACCATATTCATTTCCTTTTAAACCACTTGTTATTACTGTAATTAGATCCAGTTAATCTGCCGCTGGCCCCCTTAAGTGCCACTGCACACCTACTATGATACCCCTTAACCACATCTGACAATGCGGCGCACGGCCCAAAGTTACTCTCAAAAAATTAGCCGTATTTCTCTGACAACTCTGCATTTCCCGTTTTTGGCAAAACTCGCATGGATGCTGAACTAGATACCTAACAGTTATCGTTTTTTTCCCCCTCTTTTCTTTTGTAAAAATAACAGAATTCCACACCAATGTACCAGCTCTTTTAAGCCATCGCAAGAAATAGAATCCATGATGATTAACCCTAGTGTAAAAAGTGCAAAAATTCATCAACATCACATCTTGTTAGCTTTCCTCCCAGCATTATGGCGCTCTCAGTTAAATCGGAAGTCCTCCCTACGATCGACCCTTTATAACACACAAACAAAACTCTTCTTAAAGATCAATAATTTACAGGAAACTACAATCAAAAACAGATTCTAAAACTATCTCCATTAACACACCCACACCATATCACAAGCCCCCTGTAGGGCTTTTGCAGTAGACTCAAGAACCACCAAAAATAATAGTAATCTGCTTTTTAACTACATCCGCATGCACCAAGCTTATCATAACATGCCATCCTCATTACACACATGCCCTAAAACCCATTTAAAAACCAGTGAAAAACCTGTTGAGGCAAAATTCTTGATTAAGTGAATGAAACTGACACCCATTGGCTTGATAGGCTCCTTTGTCATAAATCATCATCATCTCCAGTACCTGAATAAAGTGCATCAGTAAATTGGGATTCCAGGCCAGAGTCATTTTCTTCTGTCTTAATATTTCCTCATTTTTCCAATTGAAATTAATCTTGTGTCAGTGACCTATAGGTGTGTCTTCTGCTGCTCTTACCTCAAAGGGAATTGAGTCTTTATTTGATAAACCCTTGTTGATAATTTCAAAAGTAAATTGATTCAAAGAAAAGAAGCTTCCACAAGCTTATACCATAATTAACTGCTATCTGATATTTTTTAAAGCAACTGTCCATCATCTTGTTTTAATCATCTGGAGATGACTTTTGTCCTGGAGGATTTTTCTAAAGTTCACACCTTCAATACATAATAAATTGGTAAACACTAAATGTCTCCTACCTTCCTCCATAAAACAAGCAGAGAGGAACATCAAAAGGAACTGAACCAGAGACCTGTTGGTTATTACAAGAAAATGCTCTACCACCCCTGAGCCAAGTACCAGCCAATTTGTTGGGGGGAATCATAAGGTATATTAACAGTTGGGCAAAGAACCCGAACGGGATTTGAACGCATCCCGTTCGGGACTCTAAAAGCCCATTGGGCCTTTCACTAAAATTGAATACTGTCAAAAATCTGGTACGTGATTGGTCAATCCCCTCTCGACTGTGAATTTTCAAATTCAAAGTCTATAGGGATCAAAACGGGTCTTATAGGGGGGGGCTCATTCCTATTAGATAATTACTTTTCTGTAGTATATATTGAACCGATCAGTTGTGCCATTTTTAAATCTTATTCTAAAATTTGTGTTATTTAATTTTTTATGATTTTCCAACAATCAAACTGAAGATATTCTTCATCGGAAGCCAGTCGCATTAACGTATGTGGCAATAAAGCGTGTTGGTCTATTGCCATAACCATGCTAACTGACATTGCATACCTATACATAACAGGCTTAAATCCAATCCTGAAAAATGGTTAAACCCTCTAGGACATGATCATGATGATAATTGGTTAATTAAATACATATACGTGCGTACTACTACGTTTGTACATTGAGCAACGTACAAATACGCGAGCAAGGCTTCTTCCTTTATTCTTTCTTCCGAATCCATTACATATAACCACTTTTCATCAGTAACACAGTCCCCCCTGACAGTGGCACTGTTGTAGGGCCGGGGTCCCACTCACACGTACTAAGCTAAGACACACAAAATTTATAACCGTAATGTATACCCACGACATTCATATACCAAGACATACTCTTTAGACCTATAACCTTAACCGCTATCCACAGGCACGGTTGTATGCCGGGTTGTATACAGCAGCGTAGATCATATAACGTCCAGTGAAAGGCGTGATAAATCGTGCTAGGGGAGATATGTAAAATTAAAACATAAAACCATCTCCTTGAGTTCTGTACGTTTTGTTGTATCAAGTAATTCACAATATTTGATCAATGATTCCTATACACGTACACGTATTTGTACACATTCTATGGCTTTTGTTTACATCTGCCGGGGACGCTTCCCCGGCCACATACAGGCTTAGTCAGTGTAAACATGTCCCAGGCCTCGACCTCTATGGTGTGTGGAAACCAGGGGATTGTGATATCTTCCAACTCAAATTAATCATAGACTTTATTTCCAGAGGTTATCTCCAAACTTAATTTAACTCATTTAGATTTATTATCATCTATTTAAAACGGCGCAAAAACGACTATGTTGGTGTGACCTTTACCAAAATGGCCCCTGCCTGTGCGAAAAGTACCTGATCTGCGCTGCGCAGATACTCCATACAAGCACATGGGCTTTATAGGTCCGTACGGGACTCGCTTAAAATCCAGTTTCGGTTGTTTCCCGAGCTGATTAAGTAGTTAGCCCATCAGAGACATAACAAGAAATGCTTACAGGTGCAATCCATTATATCTATATTATATATAGATATATATATAATATATAATATCTAGATATAAGGCCTATTTGATGGTGTACTCCAAGCTTATTTTTTTTATATTCAGTAATGAGCCAACCAGACGATACTGAGTAACGCGAAACCACAGACCAGTGCCAGGGATAAGGTTCACTTTACATTGAGTCATCGTGAACTGACCTCAATTTAGTTTTGATTTACTCAGAAAACATATGGAAATAACTTGTATGAAGTTTTAAGAATCACAAAATTTTGCACTTTTAACGGAAAATTTACCTCCGAGACAGTATAATTCATTTATGATTTCCCGCAGCATTTTCAATCACCCCAATCATAATAACATTTTGACAAACTTTTGCTGAAGCCTTTGAGAACCTTAAGCAAAAATATGATGCCAGGTGGAATCAAATGGAGGTACCCTTAGACATAGTAATGTGGTACAAGAAAACGTTCTCAGTTTCCAGGATACGGACTTTAAAAAAAAGAGCCCAAATGATAACGATACAAGGAGGAAAGCTCTCTTGGTTAGACAGGATAGTTAGCATCAACATAAGAACCATTCACCTGGGAATCTGGAAAGACTGCATGTTAAAAATAGAGAATTAATCCACAATTTAATTGAGAAGGACTATGTTTTTACACAAACACACACACAGATAATAATCATCTGCAATTTGTCGCTGCCTAGAACTTAAGCTTAATGCTCGTTAAAATCCCTTGAAAGAGGATTATATAAGAACATTAATCGCACGTTTTTTTCTGAAACAGAAAGAAATATATTAGATTTCATCCAATTGATTATGTCAACACTCCTTGATCATGTCATTATAAGTTCATCCCTGGAATGGCCTAGCCCCCTTTTCACAACTAATGGATGGCTTGTCCAGAGAGATTATCGATCACTGCTTAATTAGGAAAAGGTTCCCCCCGGGAGGGAAAAGTCACTTTTGTCCAGCTTCCATGGAAAAGCAGCGATACATCATGCATGCATGATTGAAAAAAAATAATAACACACTGTATACTACTAACCGCCTAGGCTTTCAATATAAATGCTTATTTTCATACCACATCGGACAAAGGAAACATGACCTAATGACCTCCAATGAATCTTCAATGCCATGGCACCTTGTGATGAACTCACCACCAACAACCTGACGTAAATACAACACACTAAAACAACATTATTGTGGATTGGTCATCAACCTTCACAAGGCTTCATCATTGGTATCATTAATGAATTTTAAATTAAAACCAATAAAAAAGAATTTCCGATCCGCGTAACACTTTACTCATTTTCTTAATTATTCTTAGTGATTGTAAGGCTGTTATATTTTTTGTGAAGATTATTTTTTTCATATATCATTTAATGGTGTTTTGGCTCAACCAATGTACAAGTAGTATCAAATTCCAAATAGGTTATTGATAAATATTGTTCTAAGGTTTTCCACATTAGCTCTTCTGATCATGAGTCCATAACTTCACTTAATGTTGTAATCGTTCCAGTTGTACCACATTATCTACCTTTAACCTTTGTACGTAGGAATAGCAAGTACTCAGCCACAGATGAGCACAAAAGAACAAATAGCAGTCAATTTGTTTGACCATGAGTCCATAAAAGCCTTTTCTATTTTGGACAGGGAAGTATTATGCAAGACCTTCAAAAGAGATGGACAATTTATCAAGCCTAAGAGCTTACACTCATAAGGGAGTGTTGTTTGGGAGGAGATGGCACTTCTCAAAATGAAAATCCACTTATCTAGTAATTGTTGCTTTATGGGGTTTCGACTTGCTTTTGACTAACGAAAATATAAACTGAGTGACAGGGTCACTGAAGCAGCTTAAAAGTGATTTAGGTTGACAAAATATGAGCGATTATAGAACATAACCATCTTTTTGCATTCTTCTAGGGCAATATTGTTGCAGATGTCTTGCTTCTTTCCCTTAAAAAATATCCACCATACTTGACTTTGTTGTATAAAAATTGGTCATAGCTATCTATTAGCATGAACAATGCCTTCAAAGAGTCCAAACAAGCCTAGTCTTAGGTAGTGGATTTTAAGATGTTTGGTAATTCTCAAATACAGGCTATGGTCATTTGGAAGCCATCTAAAAAAAGCCACTGACTTATGCAGTATAAAGCTATAAATTACCCCTACCAGGGTTGAAGGTTAGTGTATAATTGGCTGAACATCTGTTTATTAATGAGACCAAGGACCTCTGGAGGAAGATGTCCTCCCCATATGTCTAATACAATCAATGCTTCACCTATTTACATCAAGTATAAGGTCGCACACCTTCAATGGTGATGAAAGCATGTTGCTATCTACGTAGGGATAGCTTTGTAGATTGCATCTGTGTAACAGGACACAATGTGAAAGAAGTACTTGCCAAGGATAGATCCAATCGTCACATCGTAAGGTTTAAGCTATTAACCCAGAACTGTGCCCAGAAACCCTTGCTTAAGAATTCAAGTTAGGTAAGATTCTACCAAACAACTTTCTTTTTTCATTGGCTCAAAGAGTTAGTAATCTAATTTGTATTTACCTTAAACTCTTAAACTCCAAACAGGTCAATTGTTGATCTTGGTTGACAAAATACCCTCCTATGTATCGTTTGATAAAATAAAAACAAAGACTTTGGCATTAAAACTGCAAGGTCTGAAGTATGATACAATCCACCACATTAAACATAAAAAAACTACTGTTCACACAATTGAGGCCTGCTCATTTTTACTAACCCCTATAACCTCTCACCCCCCCCCCCCTGACAAGGCAGGTGGAGACTATTAAATTCCGATTGTAGCACGTGATCATTTTTCTTATCATCAAAATCAATGGGTCGTCCCTAATGCCAAGCTTGACATTTTAATCATTTGTTTCCAACTAACCTATCATATGATGGATTGTACTTTAGGGGTGGGCTCACACCATAGCGCCTCTCGGTTAAGACCATATGGGTCGCCATACATCACTGCCTGGCACCGTTACTGAGCAATGCGAAATTGGACTATAAAAACTTCTGTGTTCGCGAAGTGTCAAAAACTAAAAAAAAAAAACAAAAATAATTCAATGATTAATGCATGTGGCGGATGTTGCTCATTTTTGCGTTATTACGGTTGTTATAATCATGACTCATGTCATAACACTTAGGTTACATAATACGCGTCATAAAGCAAGAAAATAACGGTTGAAAATTAAAAATCTTTTTTTGTTTTTTTTTAATTGCTTTGTTTCCCAATACCAAGTTTACCTGGAGCTAATAAAATATGCCTAATCTTACCTTAACTTAAGGTCATAGCAGGACCAAATTTCAACTCAAATTCTATGGTGGTATTCTCAAAGGGAGTTCAAATTTTTTAAACCCAGGTCTAAACCAGGGTTAGTCCCTTCATGAATTGAAACTTTTTTACTTTCAAATACTAAAAAGTTTGTGATGTAATAGGTGAACAAATTCTGCAGTTAGGAGTTGAATAGGCAATCCATAAGGAATTTTCTCATCGATTACAACACAACTTTCAGAGTATGTGAAAGAATAAGGTCCATTCATGAAAAAAGCCCTGGTTTACACCTGGGGTTTGTGGTTAGACTCCCTTTGAGAATATCGCTCATTTGTGTAGTATAATCAGTCTGGCACTATGGCTATGATTGGTGTCAGATAACTCGGGGTGTGGGCATTTTCCCTTATTAGTCAAAGCCTTACTAAAATCTCAATTTCAGGTCCTCATTGTTGTGATGATGAATGTCATTGCAAAATCGGTCCTTTAATTTTTTTTCTCTTGACTATATGTAATAGCCTTTGTGTGAACCTTGGGAAGATTTAGTTAGACAGCATGGACATGAAAACTACACCAAAAACCAAATTAATTGTAAGTTTACACCTGAGGAAAAAAAAAGGAAACTGGGAGATATCACCTACCGCACATCAAGCAAATATACTATCCTCTTCTCGCACTTATCTGCCAGATCTGCAGTCAGTTATACCTGCTGGCTCTTCCCCATGTATGGCCCACTATTCCCCTCCCCCCTCAGGCCGCCCCAAATGCGTTTTCTTCCCCAAACTCAAACTGTCATGATATAAACCTACTCATTTTTTTCAAAAATCTTGAGTACATTATTCGTGCCATTGTATACTTTGTTCTTGAAAATCAGAACATGCACCAGCTTGGGCTGTGACTGATTTTGAAAAGTTGAGAGCCCTATCTTTCTTAGACAGCAATACAAAATGGTGCCACATGAATAGAAGGAACAAACTAAAGCTGAGAGAGCTTTTCCATGGCGACAACCTCCTTCAATTTCTTATTTCTTTTTCTTGATGACACATAAGATCACTACATCAACTCAAATAATATTTTCTCATCACTCAAAATCTTTTGCTCGTCTTTCTGCGTGCCCCATCATAACCTGACAACCTAGCAAATACAACTGTCAATTTCCCTGGTGCTAAAACAAATTCAAAATTGTGTGCACAACTCTATCTTTCGTCCTCCACAACAGCCAAAGTACCTGAGCGATGGCGCCTTCAAATTGTGGCAAGGACTTGCCCAAACTATTGCGCGACTGCCTGCAATTATCGCCGCTCAAATCCCAACAAACTCGAGGAGTCGCAAATCTGATAAAGAATTATGACGGAATCGTGGAGCTAACACGCAAACTGACCCGTGGTGTTTTTACACCTTCAGAATGATGGATCTATCACATTAAATTTTCTGGTCGTTGGGGCACCCATCCAAGTCTGTTGTCATTCACAGTGTTTTCTCTTCACTTCTATGACTGCATGTGTTAGCTTATCCTTTGAACTTACCAGTGTAGATTGTTACAAATCAGTAATTTTGTGATTAAGCACTTTTTTTTGGTAAAGGAAATCAACTGGAATTATTTCACACCATTAAATCCTAAACACAAGATCCATTTATCTTTTGTAACAAGGCAAAAATTCTTAAAGCTTTTTACTCTGAAGATGATACCCATAACAGAGGCTACTGTTTTACAAGTTGATGTTCCACAGAGGGGGCGAGTATTTAAAATGATGTTGTCCAAGGGGAAGTCTTCCAGAAATTAAAAATTTTTAAATTTTTTTCAAAAAATTTCCAAATTATGCATTTTTATGACTATATTCAAAATCTGCATGAAAATTGCATTCAAATGAGACCAAACAAGCCCTATCTTAGTTCAGTGTTTTTTGTTTTTTATGATTTTTTATGACTGAAGGTCATTTTGGGAAGCCATCTTAAAACTCACTAAGGTGTTTAAAACCTATACAGAATCCCCTAGGGTTAAAATGGTAACCACTGAGCACTACCTGCCTTTCATACACCATTTCTGATTGGCTAATTACATCATATATTCATTTCAATAACCAGTTGAAATGCAGCTTCCAAATATTTGATCTCTAGCCCTCTTCAGCCTACCAGCAATCTTACCATGTTGCCGATTGGCTAAAAAATCCCACAAATTCCATAGTAACCAATGGACAGATACTGAAGAAGACTCCACCCATCAACTCACTGCTATGATTTAGACATCCTATACTTTGTCTCGTCTGAAGTATGAAGTAACGACGCGCGCGTATACCCAGTGCCGCCTTTCAGCTGCAGCGCGCTTGTACCATACCCGCGCGCGCGTTGAAAGTCGGTTCAATGTATACGCCCGCGTCGCTACTTCATACTTCGAGCTGGACAGAGTATAGTATGGTATAACTAACCGTTGATTAATCACTGTATACATGCTTCCCCATGTGCTACTTCAACACAAAGCATTGGAGAACGCCCCCTACTACAGAAGAACAGAGCTCCAGTGCTATTTTCTTACTGTCAGCTCTTCAGCCTGTGTCCTTGTCTTGAAGAAGACCTTTGAGATGACCAATGTTTTGGTAAGTGGTTATTCCCCAGCTGCAGATATGCGCATGTATGTACGCAGAGGGTGTCTTTCAGAAACAATAACAAAACAATACATTTAAGCATCGCGCATCTTTTCACCACAAATAACAATTGCCGACGGCGAGTCTTGAAATGTGACACGGCATGATAAAGGAACCATGACACAATTGTGCGAGTGGGGTCATATGGAAAAACATGAGTCATGGCGGGCAATGGGCCATATCAAGCTCACTAAATCACCTCCGTCAAAATTTTGCTACATTTACCGCCAAGTGGTCGTCGCTTCTGATCACGCAGTCTGAATGATTCATTAGGTTGGGGGCAACGCGGTTAAAGGCGTGGGATGAGGAGCCGTACCCCAAAAGTCATTCCATAACATTAATAATGACACAGGTAAGATTAGTTAAGAAAACAAAGACGTGTGATCTGGGGGTAACTATTAACATTCATTATTAATGACTTGAACACATATAACATACTATTTTGATGGCAGTTTTGTTTTTCTAACATTTATGAAATTTAAACAGAATTAAGGGAGTAGACTTTTTAAAGGGATATTTTTGTGATTTGAAAAAGCCTGGTATTTCATCATTCATAGACAGATATCGAAGAGGACAACATCCGTGGCTTCTGACATCTCCAAGAGTTGCCATATGTGAGAAATTCACTAAAACAATTATAAAAAGCTATTTCCTGCCTTACTGTCTGAGTGCAAATTCTTCAAAAAAATTTTAAAATGAGTCTTTGTAACCTATCGGATGACATCCTACTATGAAATTATACATTTAAATTAACATTTTGAACATCATACCCTCTGTTCACCAAAGTGGTCGTAGCTTAATGTCTTTGATGAGCAGCGCCATCTCTGGCCACACATACAATTTGCAAGTACCCGGCAACAGAAATAGGCAAAGACTGTTCTATGACTCGGTTAGCAGAGGGCTAGCGCTTCAGATGTCTGTTTAGAATTAAATGCAGACTAACTCTGATGCCTGAATTGTGAAAAAAAAGAGATGGACTATCATGTTTCATTGTGACAGTATTAGGTCATCTCAACTACACTTTGTTTTCCTCCTTTGAACGGCTACTTCACACAGGGCAAACGGTGATTTGCATCTCATGCACTGTCCACTCCAGTATGCTACAAATAGCCCCATCTAGCCTAGTTCTCATTTCCTTTCCCTCTCTCACACTTTCATCTTTGACCCTTTCTTGTATTCAAAACAAGATTTATACAGAAAGCCCATCCAGTCTTGTTTAATACAGCTCTGGCCCAAGAGAAATTAAAAAGCAAAAAAACAAGTCCATGAAAAATTAGCAAAGAATCAAGGTTAACAAGATGCAGGCAAGATAGCCTTGGATAGAGCAACAGGAAACAAATATGAGACACTCTTTCTTCTTCTACCAAAACTATGAATTAGATCATTGTCAATCGAAACCAGCATGATTTTTTAAAAATCACCCTTTGGGGAATTTGTTACATGAAATCTAATCAAACCACAGACCCTGTTGTTCTTTCAGCATTTTGGGTACAAACATTGTTTGACTTCACTATATCAGCCCCTGCACAACAACTTCATTTCCAGAACCTCTGTCCATCAGTGAATCAATTTGTATTCAATTTGTTTAGCATTTTTTGTTAAATACCTAATGATTTCTTGCTTTATCCCCAGGTCAACGGTCTAAAATGAAATGGCCACAGTGTTCCCGCAGGCTGAATTGAATCAGCATCTCAATCTGTCTTTAATACCCTATTGACAATGGCAACATTACAGTGTGACAGGTACACACGTAATGTCTGAGCAATCTCATCGGTCTCTTTTCAGCCAATCTAACCCGATGATCATATTTTGGCATGTCACCAATGTGCTGCTTAAGTTTAAACAGTCCTTAATTCTCAAGACCGTTTACTACGTGTAGCTTTTATCACACATTGCACAATCAGTTCTCTGTGAAGATCACACACACAAAAAAAAATAATCGATTATTTGCGACTCTGCATGAACAACCAATGGTTAAAAGCGATTGGTTAATATCGACAACAGCTACCCTATGCCCCCTGGGTGTTTGACTGTGAGTGAACGATTAAGAGGGACAAATGGAAAGAGAAAACAAGATGAATTACGATGGCCAGTATATTGATTGATAAACTATTGGAGCTCGCTTGTTTTTCCACAACATACAATCAAAAAGTCATTTCTTTGAATGTAAAGTAATTTTGAATGCCTCCTCGTGGGTTACAATAATTTTGATTGATTAGAAAGTAGCTAGAGGCCTATTTTTGCAAAATTACTAATGGCCATTTGAAGTCTATGTGTAATTAAAATAACTGATCTATTTAGGAAATTAGAATAAACCAGAGCAAGACGAACTATCAAAATGCTAATGGCTCATCTTCAGTGTGCACTAGATATAATTGGGGTTTGCCCTAGGGTCTGGGATCTCTAGCTATCTTAAGGTAATTACAAGTGTGCTATGACCAAATTTTAATCCCTCATCTTCCCTGCAACCGTTCCATGCCATTGAATACATGGCATGCTTTGTAAGAACCGAGGGTACTCAGTGCTCTCTAATGTTTGAAGATATGAACCTCTGAATTGAGAGATGTAATCTAGACAATGAAGAAAGCCTAAATTTGAATTGAACATATGTACTCAAAATATAATCGGTAAAAAATGATTGTGATTGACAGATTGATAGATTGGTAAATTGATAGGTTGAGATTGATTGAGCTGAATGATTATTTTTGATTGATTGTTAACTGTATCCTCATCAACCATCTCTATGCATTCAGTATATTCATGCCTATTCCATTTTCTCTCAGTTTTTCCTATTGTGTGTGTAGTTTGCGTACATTGCGCTTACCATTGTGTGCTTTTTCCCCATGTTTAGAAATCACATTTAACAAAATTTCCAATTATTCCTAAGCTTGCAGCTTACCCCTTGTGTTTGTTCTCCCTCTCCAACAGCCACCAACATACACACACCTTCTGCCATTTGTTTTCGAACTACTAAACTACAACTATCGCCCCTGCTAACATAACCCAATTATTTTGACATCTACCACATTGATTAGCAATGAATAAAAGCAATTCCAGAACTTACACCACTACATGGTATGGCCGGAGCACATTACATACATGATTTAACAGCAATTATGTCACCAATATTAACCCAAATATTGTTGACTGGTTCTTGCCCTCGGTGACAAAAGGCAGGACACATGTTCAAAAGCAATTTACAGAGCCGCCTTCTTTTCTACCCTGCATACACGCGAATGAGGAGGCATATGGAAATACTACAACAAGCCCCCTTCAGGATATACTATTTCATACACTTCCGACTGTTTTGTTTGTCTTTTTCCAACCACCGCCACTCATATGCCCAGAATTGCTTCCACAGTTTGGGGGTAAATACTTTCATGATGCAGGGATATGTGGAGATAGTTTAAAGCATGGTTTCCAAGAGGTTGCTTTTATGTTTGAAGAGGAAGAGGGGAAATCAGACATTGCATCTCTTGAACAAATGAGGTCATATAACATTCATCTTCCATATTACTCTCAGCATGCACAAAGGCTTTTAGTGGACTTTACTTCTCACCATATTTTTTACAAGAAGGGAAGATGTTTACTGCATGCTTATGAAGATTGCAGGGGTGTTACCATGGAGATATAGCCCCATCCAAGGTGGGTGAAAACCCGATCAATTGGTCCGTTTTTTTATATGTTTCTCCCTCACATGGAAAGCATAATTCACAAAAAACATCCCATTACAAATTTTGGGTTAAATGGTCCAGCCGTTGGATAGTAGAATAAAAATGTTTACTAAATTGGCCCAAAGGCAGTTGTGTGTGTAATTATGTGGCCACCACTTTGGGAACATTTTTTGGTTAATATATATTAAATCAAAAGGCTCAAAGGAAACATTTTCCTGAGCCTTAAATTTTTCACACATTCAGGGGTAATGAGAAATATGAATTTCTTCTTCTAATACATTACGAAACTTTCTATAATTGATGGAGTACAGTGGGAGACAATGGTTGCCGATTGAGTCCACCACCTTAAGAAGGCTCTTTCTCTGTTAACTTTCTCTTTCAACTTCCTCCCTCTATTTATTAACCTAACCCGGATGGCAAGGGTCTGGTTTTCCCGGCGACGGCCAAATGCAAACGAAAGCCCAATCTATTTTTATTTTAAGGCCAGATGCAACGAGAGGCAAAGCTTGCGTTTCATTGCATCTCGGACGGTTTCCCGGCACAGGAATTAGTAGCGTAAAGTTAATAACGGCCCAGAGCACGAAACGCATCGAGCCATTTTCCCGGAAGAAGGCCCAAATGCAACGAAAAAAAACACGCGGCATTTTCCCGGAAGACCGACCAGAGCAACGAAAAACATCGCGCCATTTACCGGGAAAGACGGCCCAGGTTGCAACGAAAAACATCGCGTGAACATGCACGAAAAACAGGGTAAATAAATACATTAAATAAGGGTCTGCGTACTGCATGAAATTGTAAGCTTATAGTTCGCCCGTCGTGAGAGGCGCTATTACGCTACATCTAGTTGTGCGTGGAGCTATTATGCTACGTTCATTGCTGCGCGGGTTTACGTCATGAATACGCTTATGCATAACTTAATACCCAATAGCTATCGAAAATGGTGGCGCTATCACCATCGAAATCGAAAAATTGTTATGGGCCATTTGTTACAGTGTCACGCCGCCGGATGAAAAGGATGCGCCTTTGCGGGGCCAAAAACCGTCCGAAATGCAGCGAAAAGCATCGCATCATTCCCAGTCAATATACGGTCCCAGATGCAACGAAAAACATCGCGTCATTTTCCCGGAAGAACGGCCCCAATGCAACGAGAAACCACGCGTCATTTTCCGGGGAAGACGGACCAGGTGCAACGAAAAACATCGCGTCATTTTCCGGTTATAAGACGGCCCAGATGCAATGAGAGCATTGAGAGCATTTGCGCGACCAAAAAATAGTTGTGACGCCCCCCAGCTTGCAACGAAAAGCATTTCCGACCGGGTACCACGTTTTCGTTGCGTTCAGTGCATCTCGGCCCGAGTTAGGTTGGTTAATTATTACATTTTGATAATTTTTACATAGAATACGGGCATACTGCGACCCTCCGTGTGAAAACTGCCCGGAGTGCCTGAATTGAATAGTCAAAAAAGTTTAGTTTGACTAATGGATATTAAAGTGGCTGATAAGGAGAGTTTTCTTTCTTAAACCATTTCACATTAATGCTACAAAATTGAGACCATTAACACATTACGATCAGTCAGATCCTATGATCAGATAAGTTTGTAAAACTTCCTTATAATGCTTTTCTGTTGTAAACTCCATCCCTGTCAATAGCCCAGACCACTCAACTGTAACTTTCAGGTTACTTCTTACTTTCCTCCTTTCCATGTACTCAAAAGCATTTCCAAACCCAGTGTTTCCGGAATAAAATAAAAGAGCCCCGAGGGCACACAAAGTGCGGACTGAGCTAGCTGCGCTTTAACGCCGAGCATAGCAGCCGTGGTGTTTGTAAGACGATGGTTTGCCATGCCAAGATGAGATTGATGAGAAGTGCGGCGGGACCTACTGAGTCCCTGGGAAAACTTGAGGGTGGCATGTCCTTACATGAAAACATCATTTTGGACCATGGTTTTGGCACACAATGTATATTTTCATGAATGATGTTACAAGAACTTGGTACAACCTTTCTTTGTTTAATTTTTGGTGAAACTTGTGGGAATCTAAACATAGAATAGCACATTAAGGTGAAACTGGACCTTAAGGTTGTTTGGACTAATAATTCATTTGTGTTAATATAGATTTGGTAACATGGGACTTCAGCACTCTGCAGACACTAAGAACCAATATATGCTTTGGAAAACATGCAATGTCTCCTATAGGTATAACATAGATCTTAGCATTTTTACCCAGAATTGTTGATTTTTTTTTTTCCAAATAAACTATGTGTTTCTAAATGGCCATTAAGCAAAATTTGACAAGACAGACAAAAATACATTGATATTGTTATCCCGTTGTAGTGATCATTATGGTCCAAAAAAAGTAAAATCTAAGATCTTCATGTATCATATGATAACTCATTATAATGACAAGAATTGTGACTTCTACGAAAGAACTCATACAATATCATCCACTTAAAATTTTGGGGATACTTAACAAAATTATCCCTGTACCAGCATTGACCAAACCACAACAGAAAGCTAGATCAGTATTATTGTAGCTTTAACGTGGGTGAATTTTGAAATGGAGATGATGCAGTGTTGGTTATATGGGTTATGTATACATAGCTTCGAGGTCCACTCGTAGTGTGATAGGTGGAGCAGTTGTATGAAGCCATAGCCACAGGTATATGTGAAGAGAAAAGAAACAAAACATATATATTTAGTAAAACCTTTCAATTTTAAGATTATATTTCACTAGCTTCATCATGTATAAGGGGGTACTGTGTGAAACAGGTTGGACAGATGGGTCTCAAGCACAGAGAAGTGGTAAGGAAAGAGGGAAGTTTGATCCATTGACCTAAAGTGATGGGAGGTATCACAAGTGGTGGAGGGGTGAGGCAAGTTTGTTGGAGTAGGGATGAGTTGATAGGGTAAGGCACAATAATAAGATGAAACAAAAAGTTTTGTATGCAAGTAACCGAATTCATCATTTGTTAGCATGGGGTTTTTACTATCCACATACTTGAAGTTAACGTAAGGAAGATTGAGTGTGTATATCTGAGGTGGCTGCTGTGTGGAGATGTGTGCATGTGTGTAATGTTACCTCTTGGTGTGTGCATGTGTGTGTGTATGGGGGTAAGGTATTTGAACTTGATTCAACAGGAATTTCTCATCATTATCAAAAAACAATGTAAATAATTCACAATCCATAAATCGTTGTTTAGTGTTAAATCCATTCCACCTCCTTAGACAGGATTTAACTGAGCAAATCATCCCTTTCTGAATGTCTTGTGTGACCTCAGAATATTCATCCTTAAGGTTAGGTAAGGTAACGCTACGCAATTTTATTCACATTAAGTGAGGAGCCTACTTTCTGGAAGTTCTTAAAGAGACATAAAAAAAAGTGGATGATCGACTTGAACTTTCTATGGCATTACTTGTTGACACAGGCACGCATCTACCCTACCAAGACCAGAATTTTCGTAATGCTTTCTACAACTGCTTGGACTATTAGGATAGCCTTGTAACGTTTAAAAAAAAGGCTACGGCCGTATGCATGTAGTATTCCGGCGATTCCCTGACAGCTATTTTTATGCATATTTCGTCACATTCCATCACGCGTTCCCATTGAACATGGCATTCCAGTTTTAATTTCCTCTTCCTGAGTTTTAGCGGCCTCACAGCTAAATAACCGCTGATTGACTAGATTCAATAACTCGTGGAGTCGGGTTTCAGTAACGGGTGGGTGGATAGACTTGAGGCAGGCCGTCGATTGGTTTTAGGGATATTTTCTATCCAAATTGAAATGGATTCTGCTGGGTCTGTGAATATTGTTACCCATCTCTTTTGATCGGAAAAAAAGGCCGAGGTTCTCTGCCTGGAAATTGCATTCATGCATAATGGCTAATTTGGAAATTTCTACTGTTTAACATCAAATTACCAACTCCAAAATGAGACAATGAGAGGTATAAGTGATATGGGTTGATGGATGAGAATTAGTGAGAGTGCTCAATCTTAAGTTGGATTAGTGTAAGTTTAAAAGTTCAGATGGAATAATGGATTTAAAAGAACTAGAGTAAAGTCATATGTGTGGAACAAGGATTCCAGTGAAAGTTTGGTGAATATTCCTACCTGCCAACATTGAGAACCCAGCATAAGAATGCATGTGTTGTGACACACCTCATCACTAATCCATGTGTGGTGTTGTTATTGTGGCACATTTAAAAGCCTCTCTAGTGGAGTACAAATCGGGGCAAAGTCCCATAAAGTTAGAGGGTTTTATTTTTTTTGGAAGCCCCAGGCGAGCTTCAGGAGCCCCGAAATTCTTCGGGCTTTTCTTCGGCAAGTGTTTCAAGATTTACCTGCATTTTCCCCTTGTTGAAATGTCAGAAATCAGATATTCTGATTTTTTCAACTTAGAGAGTTCACATAGGGAGATTCCTATAAAACAGGGAAGGTTGGCATGTATGATATTAGTACTTCTTATACGTAACCTGAAAAAAATTAATGATTAATTAATCATAGGGTTTTTATGGGTAAATACTTCAATAAAGTCGATAGCAGTTTTTGTCACTCATTAACATGCCGGCCTTAAGGGAAAGAGTTCGCAAGTATGGGATATGGCAAGTGTGTTGTACTGTTACTACTGCCAGACTCACCAAGTTCTGCTTGCATTAAACCAAATATGGCAATTAGCAAAATACCTAAAATAAGTTGAATTGGATCACATAAAGGTTTCTTGCCCCCTTTTTTTCTTATTTTGGTTGGTGTTTTTGGTTACACCTTTCAGGCATTAACTCCACTAGTAAACCCAACCCCCAAATTTTTTACTTTCCTGTTCTGACAAGGCTAAAGCCTCTTGAACTGGGAGCCATTGTAATAAACAATATAGACTATGCATTTTTGTTTTGAACATAAATCAACATTTTACTAGACTGATGGAAATTTATGGAATTGCAGACTGACTCCTCCGAGATACAAATGCTATCGTCTTAAGATTGTCTAGTTTAAAGGAAGAGAACAAACCTAGCTAGAGCAAGGTCTATACAATGAACACAATGTTCACCCTGAACTGGATAATTTATAGTTAAAATTAAGGTTTTGGGTGCAAGGATTGCATAAAGAGGACATTGGTAGCACACTTTATGGTCAATCATAAAAATAGCAGCTAAATTCCGGTTCCTAAATATTGTTTTACATACAATTCCCTTTAGTGGTGTAGTCAGTCAGCAAGCCAATAACTCTTTCATCTACACACTTTTTATTCTAAAAAAAAACATCAATCTGCCACTGAAGAAATATACAAAACAGGCACATTAGATATCTAACAATAAATAATTCGATTCCAGCAAAATGAAAATATCCAGCACTTAAAGAAAATGCATTTCTCTAACGGCCATTAAAATCCATTTTCCCCAGAGCTTGATCAAGGACTAAAAGTGCTGAAGCCAGCTCTTGGCGCTCACATTAAAAATGGGTGATGCTTGACCACTTGTTAGATGCACCCATCTCGCTGAATTTACAATGAATGAATAACAAAGCCCCTCCAAACCTTGCACCTCGTTTCTCAGATATGTATCTCATTTTCCATTTGCCAATCCTCTGCGGCAATATCCCCTACGCAACCATATAACACCGCAGTGTAACTGCCCCCATTTTCCATTTTTCTTATACTTGATAAATTAGCTAAATAAGAGAACAATTCTATGAGCAACTCATGTCAACCTTTACGCAGGCAGGCACCTACACAGGGAGAATACAGTAGTAACTCTGGGTGAAAGTGTGTGCAACAAATGAAGTTGTGAACTTGCCGCAATTCAAGATTACATTTCGCATTACTTATTGAGTTTTCAGGTTTGGTATTTCAGAGTGTCCCCTGTCGGACGGTCCCCCGTAACAAGCAACCTGGTGCTGGCAAAGCGCTTTAACACTGACGGAGCACTGACAGGTATCTCACTATTGAAAGGTGCCACATAGGACAATGCTTCTCGCTTGCCATTTTATTTCCATAGGTAATCATCTTTTTAAAAAAAAAAAAAAACAAATGAAAATGAGGTGTTTCCAAATTCAAACTGAATGGAGATTTACTTTTGTATTGACTTCTTGATTAAAAGGAAACGATACTTCAGTAATTCCACAAAATAAGTATACTACGCTTGTGTGTTTTTTATCCATTCCATGCTTTATTCGTATCCATCTCAACACTCCTGCATTAATTCAAAATTGTAAACCCATGTAATGTACGTCAGTCATTTCTCTTTAAAGTAATATTATCTATCATACTGATTACAGCAAAATTGAACTCTAACCTTATAATAGACATCGGAGTGCTGTCATAAATATTTCTGATATAGGGTGAGGTGGGCATGGAAACCGATAATGACATAACAAGTCAAGAGGGGACCAGGGCGCTGACATTCCCGCTTGTCTTTGAATGTGGCGCCCCCAGGCAAATCGCAACTTTGATATAGTACCCTGTCCATTGATGTCCGTCAGATGCAAATAGCACAAGATAGGATATAAAAGACATCAAAATATGAATTTGATATGTAACACATAGATAGAATGGGTGATTCTCAAGGACTTCATGGCTCGACCATGGCAAGTACAGCTCAGAGATAAACACGAACAATTATTGTACTTTTATCCGTATAATTCATCATTTAGGGGGCATTATGTGCAATTATCCACTCAGTATAAAAGAAGTTGTCTACTTTATCCTATATCATAAATACCGAGTCCTCCATTCCTGCATTCTTTATCTTAAGATGGTTCCAAGGGCCCAAATTTCATTGTATCAAAAGCGCTTTTTTCACTTACATAGATTGGAGATTGCTAAAAATAATACACATAACTGGAGTTCATAGATTTTGACTTGTTTAAGCAAGCGAGAATTATACCTGCTAAAACAATACACAATAACTAAGGTCAATACATTTTCCTATGAAATAGTGGCATGGATTTCAACAACCATGCCCTCTAGTTCAGGTTTATTAATTAAGATTCTCTTAATATTATTTTGAAAGTATCGACATTACAAACTGGCAACACTGCCATGTCCCACACCCCCCTGAGCAATAAACCTCCTGATTTTGAATAATTGCCTATTTCTTTCTATTCAACCCCTACCGTTTAACCATAAAGCCCTGAATTGATGGAATAGAAGGGTCAAATAATTTTTACATCGGCTCTTTTCCTTTTTTTCCCTTTTCCCGCTTTTTCCACCCGTCTTCCACCCTGGGTACCTGGAAGGGTTTGTAGAAGAAAGGAGGTTCCATATATAGTCCACAGAAAATAAAAAAGATGCAAAGAAATGATTATGTTAAGTTTCTTAGAACTCATTTATTTTGTTTACGTTGATGCAGTGTGTAGTTTTTATTGTCTGCGGATCAATAGAACTGACATATTGAATTCAAGCCACGTGTAAGATTTGGGTAGTGCCCTCTGCACAAGTCATAAGATCACAGTACCCACCTCAATTTTGTACCTTTAAAGCACAATATGGTCTTTGAAGATACTATACAGCTACTACCTTTGTAATAAAATATGCATTCACTCAAAGGCAATTATATGTGTGCATCTGACAAATTTCATTCACTCTAAAAGCAAAATACCTAGATTATGCCTTATTTCAAGAAATATGAAATAGTCAATTTGCATTTGTTTGAAAAATAACACCGGAGAAACATAAAGATTACTACCTACGGTTGCTTTGCTTTTCCAACCGGTCACCGTCAGCTGACAGAACAAACTGGTGACTTAAGATATTCAAATTTATGCGTAAAATTTTACCTCGGTGCAAACCTGTGTATAAAAGAATCAGCAATGTGTCCCTTCAAGTACATACCGGCTCATGAAAGATTAATTCCTAAGGAAAGCATACGGGAAATTAAAATTTCCATATTTTTTATCGATTTCAGCAAGCCGTCGAGACGGGAAAATGCTCAACCAGTTCTTTCCATCACAATCTATTAACGATCCAATTTGCTTGAGGGAAAATACTTGATGGTTCACTGGTCGATCCTCTACTAATATCGCTAAAACACTCTGCTCTGCCGATAACAAAAAAAAATCCCAGCTGATACCCCTTTTTCCGCGATGTTTGAAATGGTGACATGTTAATCACGACCGAACAATGAATGGATGGGAGGACGCGATAGGACATTTGTTGTCCCGGGGCATGATCTGTGGTGTAGGGCCAATTGATTTTAATATCTGTTGATATTATTTTTGTGGAGTGCTAAGATTTTTGCTGTTTTGATTGATACTTCCTGTTGCACTGCCAGGTACTATTTACACTCTCCGCATGAACCACACCTAATTGGTCCATAGTATTGAACAAGTGGTGTCTGAAGATGTTTGTCATAAATATTTTAAAGGGGATATTTGGTGCTGCGGGGGAAATTTTGAAAAGTATTACCATCAGGAATCATATTAATGCTTGGTGTATATCAATATAAATATACCCTTAAGTACCAAGTTTAGGTCACAGGCTTATGACAAAAATTAGAGAGTAATCACAAGTTTATGTCGTCAACCAGATATTGGATGGAAACTTATACATGTACATTTGAATCAGATATTGGACAATTATAGGAAATATGGTGTCATGTTACATTGAGTTTACCTACAGCAAACTTGATTTTGTGATGGGTTTTGTGAACCTTCATCCTCCTCAGATTTTATCAGATGGACTTATGCTCACTGTTCTGTATTAATCTACATTATGCCAAAATCGAAAGAAATATAGTACCATGCCTGAGCTGAAAATCGTGTATGCCTATAGTGCATGTAGTTTAAGACGGGATAATGTAACCTGGGGAATGGTGCCGGGCATGGCACACTTGAGGGTTAGACATTGGTACTCTTGAAAATCACAATTAACTTTAGGCCGAGAATTGATAACAAATTGAGTCAACGCTTCTTTAAAGGCTAGTTCCTGTTTGAAGTTTCTGGTATTGTCTTTCATATTCATTTTTTTTGTCCGATAAAAACATTTACTTGTCCCTCACCTATTGCTCCACTGAACCACATCTGTACATTTGCACTCGCTAAAAGATACTGTCCACATTTCGCAAAACGCCTTTAAAGTCATCTTATCAAACACGGCCAAGAAACCACATTCTTAGATGTTTTTGCTCCCCAACTTCATCCCTCCATGCACCCAATTCATCATTGACAACGACAGAGCTGACAAAGTTTCTATTATCAGCAAAAGGAAAAACATCTATCTTCGGGTTATAAATAGAGGTTCACCCATTAGACATGCTTCGCAAATAAGAGCCTTTTTAAACTCTCTGTGCACCGGTCGGGGGCTATATAAAATCATTATGTGCATTGATTCATCGCGCTGACTTTTTCTTAAGAAAATACAAACGGCCATGTTGTTATAGCTCAGCACATACAGATGTTCTTTCCAATATGAATTATCTAAAATACCATCTCTTCTTAATTTGGCGAGTAATTGCCCTAGCTCGTGACGTTTACACACAACCTGTTCTTTCAGCATGGCAACGCTTAAATTTTACATAGGTGACAGCGAGCTCTATATTTCTTCTTTACTTCCCTTGGATTAAAATCCCGCATTAAAAGATCCTTATCCTAGCATTGTCACTTTTCCCCTGTCTCAAAAAGTATGAATAAAATATCAGTGCCTGCTCTGCATTCTCAAAAAAAGAATAATGCGCTCTCTGTCACTCCAGTTTTGGATCTAGCCAGATTATTCGGTGTCGCACGGGGGCATAATTTATTCATTATGCGTATGACAGTGGACAAATACACTGGACGTAATAAGTCAGAGTGTACTTTGCTCGTATCTTGAAAATCATCGAGAGGATGATGACTTATTTGGCGTAAGGAAATGAGTGACTTACAACACTCTGTTCACTATCTGCTCATGTTGTCTCTACTTCAATCACTAGCTCATCTACCCAGGACACAGTTCAGTGAATTGTGCATACATTGACATGAACTGTGCCTTCTGGGTATCACAGCTCATACTATTCTAAGTACACTAATGAATGAGAAGGATTGAACTGTGCCGAGGAAATTCAGATTTTATTGGCCTCAGTGAATTGCATTGCTCATAGACCCAGCCCAGGTATAATGTCTAGTTTTTATAGCTCTAGTTATGAGAAACGGCATCTCATATTAGCATATCAACAGCATGTACCATTTTTACCATGATTTTTTTAATGCTTCCCCCCAGGAAAAATGCTTCTATAAGAGCTTAAAAGGTGGGTGACCGGATCATCGTCCGATTTTTCAAATGATGTTTTCTCCCTCATGTGGAAGCATACATTGCTAAAAACTCCCAATTACACAGAATTTGGACAGAAAAAGCATAAAAGAGTACCAAATTGGCCAATTAAAGGATAGTGCGTGGTCATCAGGATTAGGGTTTAGTGGAGTTAAGTTAGAATTAGGGTTTGCTTTAGCCTTAAGGTTAGGACTAAGGTTAGGGTTGGTGTTATACAGAATTTGTCAGGCATAAAGGCAAGATCAATTTTCTGTGCTGAGCTTTATTGCCACAGAACAACATTCAGATGGGGCCCCTGTAAATTGGAGAAGACCCTTGTATAGGTTTAAGGGCTAACATTGCCCTTAAATGGCTTTCAAGAGCACAACCTGTGCATGTCACTGAATCAATGCCCTGAGAAGGAAATGTGACAATTGAGATACTTAAAATAGGGCATGATAATGATTTGATTTCAAAGTACAATTCTTTCTTTTTATGAACACACTTCAGCAAACTAACAAACAGGTAAATCAACATCTCTCATCAGGACTTCATTTGTTATTACCTCACCCTTATCATTCACTAATCATGGAGACGATTTGATCAGCAACAAAAGTCACTTAACAAGTGATGTTTAAGATCTGTCAGCTAAAACATCATTGCTTTGTTAATTAGCTTCCCTAGATCAAGTAGTTGATGACTAGAATTGAATAACCTACAGTAAGACTTAAGATTTGACATTCTCAGGTGAGACGGTGAGACGGACTACTAGGTTATCTCAATGAAGTATTTGAAGGGGCATTTCGTGATCCAAAACCTCGTCCCCTGACTTACCCCAAAAGTTGAGATTTTTATATCATCTGAACCGTTAGCCTTAGTAATCCATGTGTACCTAATCTTACATGCAAATTCGGAAGTATCTGCAAGAAATTTGCAATTTTGTACAGGGGCTATGGGACCATGGGAAACAAGCAATTGTTCACAACTCAAAACTGCAAGATCAGAATCAGCTCAAATTTTCAAATTTTGTAAATAAGCTTTCTTCAAGAATATTTATTGAAAAATGAATAAAACAGAAGGTGCTGGAATCGCGAAGTGCACCTTTTATGACTGTGTCCCAATGTTTTGTAAGAATGATCAGTATTAACCCTCTGATACTACCTGCCTTCATACAGCATGGTTATCCATGTAACTGTGCAAAAATCTCAATTTTTAAAAATTGAGGGCACTCTTCCAAAACATGTGCTGTTATTTTTTTAACTGGTAATGTAAGCAATCAATCACATTGACATTAAGATAATAATAAATTAACATAAAATATTAAAACATAAAAATGGCCATGACTAAATTGACCTTCTCACTCTGAGCTAGGCACAGTTCTAAGAGCTGTATATGTACTTTGAATTAATATGTACAGACCTTGTGCACTCTGGGTATCATATCTCATACTCAAAAATCAGAAGTCACATTTTCTAAATACACCAGAGTCACTGAATTGTGCCATGGAAATTGAGACTTTTCGGCTCACTTACAATTTCCACCCACAGAGTAACTTTTTAATTCAGTGTTCATTAGCTTCATTATTTTCTTTTGACATAAACTGATATCATTTTACCATTGATTTTAGTTTCAGAACCTATCATTGATTAAAATGCCATACATTACACCTCTCTTATGCTCCCATGTCATGATGCAAATATCGACTTACTCAAAAATCAGATCACTTTGGTGCTTACAAAAACCAAAATCATTGTCGTCTCTCAGTCAATTTCAGAACAATTTTAAAATGAGTTAATTTAATAGCCTTATAAATCTGAATTTCAAGCTGAGAGAAAAATTGTGAAATTGCGTTAGCTCAAGCTCCACTGAATCTCTAAAGTTGGCACATCCATCCCCAGAGGGAGCGAGGTGCGAAAGCAAAACAGCCTACAAAATCTTCCATATTGTGGCTTCAGTCGGGAGTCGAGCTAAATTAAACATTAACGTGGTGCAGCGATGTTCCTGTTCAGAAGTTTCGACTAGGGAATATCTGTTAAGTTACAGGGTTTGCATCATTGAACACAAACTAAAATATTAACACAAGAGACATATATCCTTATTTACGCTAGAAACTGGACACAAATATGTAGACGCAATTCTTTGTCTTAATTCTCCAGACATTCCTTTTCGTGTTGTTTGGTCATGTTTCTTTAAAAAGGTGAATTGTAAGTAACAAGAAGACTGAATCTAATGGAAGCTGACTGTGAATTTTCACAGCATTCACGAAAACTTGTCATGTGTGAGAGTGATAGAGAGCCAGAGAGAGAAAGAGAGAAAACAAATTAAATTTGAAAAAAAAAATGTTCCATTTCAACAATCATGTCCAAGCACAAGCTGGAGAAACATTCTTTGTAATTGAATTAGGAGTAGCACTCACGTAGATGACAAAATCAATTTCAGTGCCCCGGCACCCATCTGCTGGCAAAGGACCGTCCGGTCAAACTGACGCTTTATTTTTTTTAAGTCACCCTTAAATTGTTTCTGAGATTACCACATTTAACAAGTTGCAGAGGAGACAGGTTAGAAACCTACTGAGAGTTGCCACATAAAAGAGTTAATCTGCTACAATTTGTACTGCCAATTTGGGACCCTTAAAGTCAGATTTGTTCCAACCTACTCTGTTTATATTGAAAATTGAACAAAAATATGCGGAAGGCACAAACAAGGTGTTGAGTTGTCCCAGGAGCTCTGTGGCAAGAAACTGACCCAATGGTATTGGGACCATCAGACACAAAATTGGTTTTTCCGTTTCTTGTAAAAATAACCGGGTAGGTTGACGATGTATGGTAAATTACCTTTCATTTTGGTATGATATTAAGCCACAGGACGGACTAAATTGGTTGACGTCTTTCTGCCTATCATGCTACCATGTTGTGAAATTGGTTTATACTTTGCAAAATATCGAACTACACTGACAACGCAAGTTATTGTCAAATCCACTTAAACTATCTCTGACGGTTTACATGCGGCAATTCCTTCTCCATTCTGACTGCAATTGGATCGTCAAGATTTTGTAGAATCTAGTTTACAGATGTATACGTACAATTTCTTCCGTTTCAAATCCCCGCAATTCGCTCGGTTGAGCATGTTTATTTCTAATCCGTTAGCAAATATCCAAACAAGATGCTGCATCTTTCTTTGGCCTTTATGTTTGAGATTTACAAAACTGCCAACTCCATTTTATGTATGATGTATGGAAAAGCAGCAAATAATAATGGGATGAATACAACAAAGTTCTACACATGCTAACTGTTGTCTGCTATGGGATGTTAAGGCCTAAAAAGAAAATTCTTTAGTTGGTCTCTGAACCAAATTTGGAAAATTGGCAAAACTGAGGATTGATTTATCCACTGATGTAGTACACTACTCCATGTTTTCAGATAAGACACTAAGGAACTAATTTTCTCCATCTTAGAAGTAGATTCTTGGATATGAACATTTTGTCAAAACCAGTGATGCAATGAACCTAAAATGTATTAACTAAACCTCACTTTTTTACATTGAAAAGTTGAAAATGGGGGTTAATAGTAACAACTACTATTAGCTCAAATGGTGCAAAGCTGTTTGAAATTTAGTCTCTCTCAATATGATAAAAACTAAAACACAAAAGATTGTATTAAGATCGATACAATTTTGACACCAGATTCAGATTGCTTATTTGACTAGTGTCATTCTGTACAAATTTTACTCAATTGCACAGCAGACAAATAGGACTTTTACCTTATAAATTTGCAACAGACAGAACCCAATATTGCAAAATGCAGTGAATTTAAGAGATGCCTCCAGAACAGCAAGGAAAGATTTATGGGGAAAATCTGCTTTGAAATTACACAATTCTTTATTTAGATTGGGCTGTAGAGGGCGCTACAATATGTAATTCATCATCTTTGTAGGCTTCTATGTCATCGTTAGCAAGAATTTTTTTTTCTGCTTCTTGCATGGGTGAAATCTCATACATATTCATCAGAATTATATCACCTATGTTCAAAATTGTTCAAAATATAAAAAGGGACAACTTGCATTTGGTCAAACAGCTACAGGAAGGGATAACCAAAGCCAACTATAATGGAGTGGGGTCAGGGGTTGCACTAGCTTTTAAAATTGGGGGTCAAAATCTTGAAATTCTTGATTAACAAATTCCAAACTATAGTGTTACATAGGCATTAAAGCATCCAGAAATATACATTTGTGCACCAAAACCTTAAAATGGGGGTTTATGGTGCAATGACCCCATTATAATGCAACCCCTGGGTGGGGTGGGTGGGGTGCAGGATGACTGTGGCATAAGCCTGTATCACCTGATTGTTGCAGTGCCTAACCTAAGGGGCTACTTCAAATGATCTGACTCATGAAGAATAAACTTTAGAGTTTGTTACTCTTGTGATATAAAACCTTTTGACAATATTACCTAGCACAGCAAATACAAACTTCTCACACTTATTTCCTAGATCTTGCAGCTTAGAAGTTCTTTACAATAAGCAAACAAAACCCTTCACATCCAGCAAAAGTTTACATCACACTCCACTCTGGCAAATACACCGTTCAACATCACATAACATCTAATTTCATTTCTTTCAAGTGGATCTCAGGAAGTCATTTTGATATTTCCACTTAAGTGAGGCGCTAATGACCTACAGCTAATATTTGCTAAAAATATACTATTCCACGAGCTTTGTCTAATATACCGTACCTTGTAAAATATCCTCAATCTTGCAAGATCAAATTACATATTTACCTTTTTGCCAAGGACACTCTCTGATAGATGCGGTCAAAAGTTGACCGGACTTGTATCATATGTATTTTAATTCTACTCTCTTTTTGTTCAGTTTGACTCACTTTAGTCAATATCATGGCTAACCATATAGCCCAACTCTACTGGTAAGAGAATTAATGTTTGGTTAAACTGAACAAAAGTGGTCAATTTGAAGCAGTCTACAAATAAGTTGTTTGGGATGCACCAATAGATATCAAGGGGGTTGGGTAGTTTTGATGTAAAACCTTTTTGTCACACCATCCAACCAAAACAAATATGACCCACCATGTACTGGAAAAAAATCAATGAATGTCTGACTATCCTTCTATCAATGTGCCCAAGCCCAGCCATTTAGACTGGATATGATGGTCCTTATTTGCACCCCTCTTGTCATGTCAACTTGTAGTACACACATCTCCTATCAATATGCCCAAGCCTAGCCATAAGACTGGGTAGGATGGTTCTAATTTGTACCCCTTTTGTCATGCTAACTTAAACTTCACACTTCTCCTCCAATCAATGTGCCCAAACCTAGCCATTAAGACCGGGTTGGATGGTCATTTTTATACCCCCTTGTCATGCTAACTTAAACTTCACACTTCTCATCCTATCAATGTGCCCAAGCCTAGCCATTAAGGCTGGGTATGATGGCCCTTATATATACCCCCTTGTCATGCTAACTTAAACTATACACTTCTCCACTAATCAATGCACCCAAGCCTAGTCATTAAGACAGGGTAGGATGGTCCTTATTTGTACCCCTCTTTTCATGTCAACTTATAGTATACACCATCTCCTCCTATCAATGTGCCCAAGCCTAGTCAATAAGACAGGGTTGGATGGTCCTTATTTGCACCCACTCTTGTCATTTCAACTTATACAGTACCGGTACCACACATTATCTCCTCTTATCAATGTGCCCAAGCCTAGCCATTAAGGCTGGGTGAGATGGTCCTTATTTGTACCTCGTACCCCCTCTTTCCATGTGAACTTATATAGTAACACACCATCTCCTCCTACCAATTGTCCCTTTAAGTAGGTTTGACGTAAATATTTTTCCAACTGGGGGGCAATTCAAACCAAATGCACAAAAGGCGTTTAACACAACGCACGCCGTATGGGTGTTTTCGGCACGGTTTTCTTTCCGGCTGCCCAAATTTGACATTTGGACAAAGAAAAACTGGAGCAGGTCGGGATTGCAAAACCATGGGCTTATTTCAATGCTAAACAATCATCCCCAGTGACGGCCGTGGAACTGTATCGTCCGCTGACGAGGTCCTCGTCTGGGGTCTGGGATTTTGAGTGTAAGGGAAGTCATTTCAAACAGGCTAATGCGCTGTCATATCAGGGTCTGGTTTGAACTCCATTGTGTTGTGCGGCAAAGAAAAAAGGGTCCTGAGCGCTGAATGATCTGCGAGGTTTCAGGGTGGCTTCACACTCATGGTGAAGGATTAAAATAAACTATTCTTTGCACGGGTTTGTCGTATTGACATCTTATCTAGGTGGTTTGTGTTTGATATACAACTAATTTGCCATCTTCATAGATTTTGAATGCTGATGCTACTGTATCCGTTTCATGTAATATTGTGATCAAATTATTAATGCTATAAATGACTCTAACACTGAATTTCATTATGGCTCAATAAATGCTTGATAACTTTTCTTTAAATTTTATTACCACTTTAACTTAACTGCATGTTTTTTGAGTTGCTCTTTCCGATATACATATATATATATGACCAAACACTCAACCATGAAGACCCACCCACAAGGTACACATGCCCCAAACCCCTCCCAACACCCATGTCCACCCCTCACCCATCACACACCCATCATGAAATCACCACTTTGGAATGGGCTATAGTACTATACAAATGTAGATTCTACGTTCAATTCTTATATATTAGCACCCCAAAGATTTTGTGTTCCATTTTCTGTATTTTTTTTGGGGGGGGGGGATTAAGTTGAAATATTTCCAGCACACCATTTTGGTACCTACCAAAGCGGACTTAGTAAAAATGCAATTTTCATGTTTTCTAGTCCATTTTACATAACGAAATGCATGTCTAAATCAGTTTATGCACCCATCTCAGGCCGATTACCCACATACACCACGAGATTGGGAATTTGAGCTCTTTTCCCCTTTCACAAAAACTGGCTTGCATCTCTCTTTCTTTCTCCCTCTCTCTCTCTCTCGCTCTCTCATAACACACAATACACACCAACCCCCTTCCCACACACAACATCACCCTACAATTTCTACATAAAAAGTCTAGACAAAAATCCATTCATGTTATCACTACTGCCAATTGACTAACAATGTATCCTTCAAGCAACTTCGCTTACCTCTGTAGAAACATTGTTTCATATTCACATGATGCTTCTTTCTCTCAGATAGCCCAAATTACACAGAAATTAAGAATAATGCCAGTTCTGAAAACTGATATTCCACAATCCAGGTATATGATAGTCCTAGGCTATAAGGTTACCATATGTTACTGATGTGCAACAAAATAACCCTCTCAGCAGTCAGTAGTCCCTTGTATGAGATTTTCCTATTGACTTTGGTCTTCTGTAAACTTATCCAACATCAGTGACCCAAGATTTTCCATCAGTGTCAATTTGGTAGGGGTGGTGTGACATCTTTTCCTATTCTAAGAGTGATACCTATTGAATGTCAGCTCCTGGTTCCCTGTTCATGCAAAATTACTTAATCATACCAGAATCAGGATGACTCCCCTCTTAACTTCTATTGTCTAAATTCAATTCAAACATGTAACCATGGAACACTAACCAATCAGGCAACCAAATGACAAGTTTACCAATAAAAAATACAAACAACCAGTTAAAATCAATCAATCAATCAGCAATTAATTAATCAATAATCATCATCAGCCTCATATTAAGTGGTCTAAAATGTCAAATTCAACCATTCAACCATGGAATGCAACCAACTAACCAACCAACTCACCACTAACCAATCACTTCATTTAACAAGAGGATAAGCTTCCAGTTTCTGCCATCACAACATGTTTCTTCATACAAGATTGGTGGAAATCAAATTGGATATAATACCAGGCTGAGAGAGTTATTGTTAGCAATGAAATAAACAATGAAAAATACAATTTAATTACAAAATCAAAGCATATTATCCACAAAAATATCATTTTCCTGTTTGGAGTTTTTGTAGAAAAGACCACAACAGTAAGAATGTTGTCGAGTAGGATTTTTATGGTCGACAATCGTTCAATTTCAAGAATCCGACGTCGACAAGGGGTCGCCAAAAAGTCTAAAAAAAACGATTTTTACCGTCCTAGGAGGTTCGCCATGTTCATGTTTGGCATGTACCGGACGCGCGTCCGCAAACGTGTCCTACGTAAGCGCAAGGGCCTATGTAGTGAGTGAATGCACAATTCAGCACCCTGAACATCGCATGAACGCCAGCAAAATAAGCTTTTGTTTAAAAAAAAAAAAAACTTAAATGATATGACATGAGTTAACGGTGCAACTCTTTACATTTTAACGTACAAATCTGTAAGATTTTGGAGCTGAAAAAATAGTACTACTATGGCGGCCCGTACCCTGTACCTTACGAAGTACGTTTTTGATATTCCACTCTTTTTCTTCCGTCGCCTTTTTGACATTATTCCAAGACTTCCGATTATTGCCTAAAGTCGGCTCGGCTCACTAGTCAGTCGGGAGTCACGTGGCTCCTACGTCATAATAAAGGGATTTCCAAAGGGGTAGCGATATTTCGGATTGCTCGGCCATGTTCGGTGAGTTCGTCTAACGTCATAAACGATTTGGGAATTTTTCCCCGTCTTAGCACCATGCGCAGTGGTAACTGGATTGGTTTTGCAAAAAAAGATGGCAACGCCGACGCACTACTTCAAAGATAGCTGAAAAAATGATAGAAAATTGGTGAGAAATCGTAAATATCGGCGAGTTGAAAGCGTATTAAGGGACTTTATAACTAGCTTTTTATCGACAATCAGTCTAATGCTTGTCGACAGCAAGAATAAATGCATGTCGCGACAATATTGTCGACAAGCCTTGGCGACAACAACCCTACCCCACAGCATGTGAATGAGTATCTACATTCTTGATCCTGTAATCATTGTTTTCATTATATCAAGCCTTAGCGTCCAACAATGTAATTTTGCTCTAGATCAAGCAGACTCGGCATTGTCCCTGTGTGTGAGTATATATGTGATAGATTGTTTTTTCTTTACTATATAATTCAGCCATATCTTGAGGAACTTATAAGGACTAACATGCTGCCCCCATCAAGGTTACGAGATGGCATAGACAATGAGACTCCAGCACTTCCAAAATTGCCTGTTGAGTCGGCATTATGCTGCAATATATCATCGGTGTAATGCATAAAAACAGAACACACAGAATTGCTGCTCTTTGTGATGCATACTTATATGGAAACAAGTACCGCATGCCCGTCCCTTTGTGTAAGAGCTCATGATAGATCATGCTGGTCACCCTGCTAAAGGAATCTTATATCAAACCACTGACTCCTATTATGATTACTAGTGAACTTATTTCATGAACTCATACATTTTACTGCAAGAGCAAAAGTGATCCACTCAGATCTCGTTTCTTTCTCCATTTCTCCCAATTAGCAACTTCTTTCCCCCTTTAAGCTAAGTTCCATCCCCCTTCCCTCTCAACCTCCACTCCCCTCCTTTCCCTTTCTTCAAAATCTCCTTCCCCCTTTCACATGCCTTTCCTTTCTTCCCTCCTTGGCAATCTCTTCTCATTTCCCCATTCCCTCCCCCCCTCTCTCTCTCCCTTCAGCAGTTTATCTTGATAATTTACGAGAATTTTTTTTAAATTCATTTACAAAATTTACAGCATTACTACATATTGATGTACTGCTTGGTTCCTTTTTTTCTTTTGAGTTTGACAACTGCTTTATTTACTTAGTCATATGAAATGTAAAATAGAAACATTAGCTTAGTATAGGAGGCATTTTCTTAACATTCTCACACACAAGATAGCGTTACTTAAGGCAGCCGCTGCAGTCATCATCTTTCAGATTATCTGGAAGATTTTTGGTGTGAACACGCCGTTTGATGCCTTAGTGCGCTTGTTCAAGATTCAAGTTCGATTTATTTCCGGCCCTTCGTCACTTTGTAGAATGACGCAGAGGGAGTGTGGGAGGCAGATTACTGTGAAATACAGTGGAATCATCAATGTTTAAAGCTCTGATTGTATGGATGCAGCGAGTGGTGCCGATTTGAAAAATCATGAATCAGTGGGCACTTTCTTAGCGGCAAACATGTCCATGTTGGTCATACACCCGCAAAATATCTCTTTGCTCGTTCAATTTTTTCTTTTCCTCCTTTTTCTCTGACTGAAAGTCTTTAGGACTACAGTGTGTCCCCTTCAAAACACAGCACTAACCACCATGACTTTTGGACATAACTAAATTAAGGCATTATTTAATAAAAATTAGTTTACATTAAATATTTTTAAATTAATTAAACATTTTAAATAAAAAAATATGTTTGGTTATCTTCCTCTGAAATTTCCATTAAAATTCACCCAGAATTTTTGTGATGTGACCATAGCAAGCAAACTGTAAGACCAAGGCTGACTCAGAGATTTCCCGAGGAGGCCGCCTCTCAATTTTCAAACAAATTGTGTTTTTGCATGTACATAATGCTTGTCCAAATACTAACACTGTGTGGAAATAGCTAAGCTCCAAATCGAAGAGTCCTTCATATAAGAAAATCGCAACTCTGTTAATTTGATCCGGATTTCGTTATTTACACCAGTATCCTAGGGCACTGTATACTACATATAAATGTTTACGGCATGGCACGAAAAATCTGATATGTTTCAAACCTTTTGGAATTGGGCATTTTAGGGGACTATCTTTCGTTCTAGTTGCTATTTTCAATAAATACACCAAAAATTATATTTCAAAAATCTTGAGTCAGCCTTTAAGTTGGACACTAGTCTAGTGACATAGAAGATGCCAAATATGATCTTAAAGGTGAACGAGAGATTTTAAATAACAAAATAATATGCATTTAAAAAAAAATGTAAAAATTATGATTTGGCACTGGGTGTAAAGCTTATGTCAAAAACATCACCATCTGTAAGGATAAGCTGAGAACCGTTTCTTTGGTACAAAATTGTGAAATTTCTATTTGTTATAGGAGCAAATACGAAATTCAGCCTATCTTTTCTATTGAAATTAAGGCATATAATCACCTTTTTTTCAATTTTGAGACAAACGTTACCGGCGAAATTCAACGGTAAGAAATCCTTGCTTGTTTTAATCTATATTAGGGACACCTTAACATAGAACACCTTACAACGGATGTCTCACAAATCTCGCGTTGCACCTTTATTAAGCACAACCAGCATTTAATTATAACTCATTCTTGCCAATAGATTTGTTGTGCAGATCAAGATTGGTGGTCTTGGTAGGAAAATTGTTGAAATCCATCCCAAATACACCAGTGTGTATTTAAAGGTGTTGTTCCGATTTATGTCTATTGGCTTTCTCTACTTGATATGAGAGCCTGCACTTGCACATTATGCCCAAACGAGTTACCGTGGGAAACAAACCTACGTTTTGATGTTAAAAGCAATGATATGTTATGCAAGCCCGATTACAGAGTACTGTGCTAATATGGATGGGTAACCATTTTAAAACAGCATTTTTTTTGTTTGTGTATCTTGGTAATGAAATGGATTTGAGGCTCAAAATTTCAGGGACGACAATGATAAAAAGACGGCTTTCATTGATATCAAATCGCTACTACTTTACGGGGGTTAAATCAGGGGGGGCAAAGATGATTGAGAACACGCCCCTGAAGCTGAATGAAAGTTTACAACAAAAAATTTTAAAAAGCCATTACAAATTTCAGAGCCAAAAGGACTACAATTCCTTTAGTCTTTTTTTCTTTCTTTTTTTGCCAATGAAAGTCATTCGAGTTTCTGTTTGCCACTCACAGTTTAAATGTTACACGATCTTCATGAACATATTTTAAGCATGAGTCCTTGCACGGGTGAATTTCCTGCACAATACAACATGCGGCAATAATGAAATATTTCAAAAAATGAATAATAATGAAACAGTCACCTTATTCAGCACTCGAAAGTTGCAATGGGAACTTTGGATAAGCTGTCATGGCCTTAGTTATTGTAGGATTTGCTGTTGTTTTAATCACAATTGGAACAATTTTGCCACCATCAGATTAACAAGTCTAACATGATATTACAATGCCAACATTGAATCAATTGATTTCATCCCGGCGAATGTACGCATTATGAATTTTAATTACGACCTATAGAATATTTTCTTTCCACAAACAACTTTTTTCTTGAAAACATGAAGTATTGATAATTTTCACTAGTTCTACAGTAACATGATTAGCACTCCTTAAAGTGTCTAATTGAAACCCAGGAAAACGAACAAAACAAGCAAGCGCCAATACGATGACAAGTAGCTCTAGGCATAGCGAGAGATAAGTTTTGTTCCACAAACAAAACTTGAAGACAGAAAAAATTCAATAAGTACATGATTTTTTTTCTGCAAAGGGAAAAAAAATTGGGCTGAAAAAACATGAAATGAATGCCTGGAAATTGAATAATTTATTCGCGACTTCTTTGGTGTTTTACTACCGAAAGCGTCCCATTCAGATCCAGGAAATGTGAACGAGCAAGTTCCAACACGAGAGAAGTCCCTTGTGGCCATTTTGTGAACCACACCTCCAATTCAACACTGCACCCACTATTTTAGAATAAATCTTTTGATATCAACTTTTTTCCCCATTTTTCCATCACTTATAAAGTTATGCACACTGAACAAATGAAGGACTTTCTTACATTCATGATCTGAATATCTTTGAATATATATACTGATATGGAATAATTGTTCATACAGCAAGCGACTATTGGTATGACACCTAGACATATGAGTAAAGTAATGAATGTATTATGACAACAATTAAGGTAAAGAAAGTCCAGATGACTTGGAAGAGTTCTGTCTATGCAACTTGTAGCCATCTAAAAAGAATATTAGGAGAAGGGGGCTGGCATTTTCTTCAAAAAAAAGGTTGCCAAATATTGAAAGGCAGTTCACTTTTATAAGGGTATATGAGAATCATTTCATAAATCCCTATATGATAATTAATTTTATTGGATTTTGAGATAACATTAAACACATTTATGAACATTAAAACAAAACTCTCAAGTGTAAATTTCAAATAGAAAAACAAAACAGACTTTAATGTGGGATGCTCAACTCTTATTTCTGTGCTTAATTTGGATTCTCTTTCTCTATTTCTTATGCTTTTATCACCAGAGACTGACAACCTGGCTTATTCAAACTTTGCTTTACGTGCAGTCAATTTAAAATTCAAGACAAGTCACTGCAAGTCATCTAAGGACACTGTGATGCAGTGCTTTGCAGTCAAATGAGTTCAAAATTCACTCACTGCAATGTTATTAAACTACTGCCAGTGACAGTTAAATCTTATTTATTGCCCCGAGCGACGGGAGGCGGGGCAAGATGTTGAATAAACTTGACAGGCATGGAGTTTTTGATGTATTGAAGCATGAAGAGCCTGGCCTTAAAACAATTTTCATGACAATTGAAAATGATGAACAGTGCTAAAATAATTAATGTGGTGATGAACATGAGATAAAATATTTATGCAAACACAAGTTAGTTTTTTGTGTAAGTAAAATGCTGATACAGTGTGAGATGATTGTATTTTCAGGTTTTTTTTATACAAATTATATGGGATCTGTACAGGGTTCTATTTTCCGGTGTTTACGGGAGGTCAAAATACAGAGATCAGGGGTCAATATCATGCCAGTTGAGTGGGCGAACTGCCAACAGGTCTGTTAATACTCATACTATATATTGCATATTCGAATTTTGCAGTCCTTGGCACGCTGACATCAGTGATGAGTGGTCTCGACTATGAGGTACGACAGTGATCATTAACTTGAACAAGACTAGTGAACTGAATCAACACTTACTATACCACTTTTTATACCATATTCAGTTTAAGGTAAAAGTCACCTACACAGCATTTTTTGATTGGAAAATGTTATTTATCTCTCAATTCTTGGCTTTTTTGGATGTTTTTAATAATTTGCCATTTGCGCGGGGCATTACATTGGTGCCCAGCCACCCAAAATGTTTCTTTATATCTGCAGTGGCCACTTTCTCACCTGTACCGTGCACAAACTGCAGACTTTTTTACTAATTTTCAAGGAAAATCCTTTGAGTTCATGATGTACTTTCCATGCGGAAATCAGCCATTGTGTTTGGAGGAAATTGAGGAGAACCATGGTGAGATACATTAGCAAGCCATGAAACCATCTATAACTATTTGACCCTGTCAATGCAGAGTGTTATAAGATATGCCTGGCCACTGTAATACATCAAGTCTACAGGGGAGTTACTCAAATGAACAGACTTACATACTTTCTGTTTGTTCTCAGATGAACCCAAAGATTCTTAAGATTTCGCTAGTAGTATGAAAATTTCAAATAGTTACAAAATGGGTGTGATTTTTCACACTTTTTTGGACACCAAATTACATGTAGAAAGGAGACACCTAAATAAAAAAGATAGAATGCAATGGATGATTCAATATTATCCAGGGAGTAGCAATGGCAATTAAGATAAAATATAAAACCAAATTGAAACCTATTAGTAACTTCACATAATATTTTCTTGATGAAGTACAATATATAAAAAAAATTACTTAAAGTCTGTCCCCATGAGCACCTGCTTCCCTAAAAGCACAACACCATTGCCACACAAAAACCCAGAGCAAAACATAAATACTCATGAAAGCCACAGTTAACTGGCTCAGAGCAAGCAGCACACAGCATCGACAGTCCAATTGCTCATATTTTAATAACTCTTTTCCATCACTCTCTGTGAGTTCTCCGCTCTACGTCCGCCAGAGCCTGAGGGGAGTGTCATCACCAGGCAGACATGACAGTAACAAACCAGGGGAACATATCATACCAGCACCTGACATATTGTAGTACTACAGCATTGGTTTCCTGACAGACTAGACTTAACCCTTTAACCCCTGGATGCGAACGACTAAACACTTGCGAGTCAAAATCTTCTTGATTTATTCCATTTTTATCTTTCTTGTACATTAAATCAATTGTTCTAGTTGTTTCCCTACATGCTACAGGGGTTCTGGCAAACTTCAAACACCACATGTTCACATTGGTTGGTGGTTTTAATGCTAATGCTTAAGGTAGGTAGGCAAGTTCATGGTTTTTTTTCACCAAGTCTGGAATATTTTTGCTCATTCGAGAGTGCTGGAACCCCTTTCCATCTAGGACATGCAGAGCAATGCGCTCTGATCTAAGCAATATGGACAAATATTGAGTAATGATGAATACCTTAGGGTGCTATTGCCTGTGGTTACCATATGCAGCATCAAGTGTACACATTTACACACATTACATACACATTACACACGTGTGACACAAGCATTTGATGAATATCTGGGAGGTGCTGTGGAAATCTACACCTCATTTATATACGTGCACAAATATTACACAACACAGAGCATTTTACGTGCACACATTCCCATACACATAGGCCTACACACACACCATCTCTCTGCTCTACTGCATCATAATATGTCAGACTCATGAATGCTTGCCTATTTCTGTCTCTGACCTTAGCTATGCTAACCATAAAGAAAAAAAGACCCCACAAGATGTAAAAATTTCTAAAGTATTTACTTTATGTACCCAAAAACACATTCAAACTTTATGTATTTTCATAGGTTGTACAAGAAGTTACACACAAATCTATCCACTCAGGCTGAATACTATTGACTCAAGCCTCTTGCCAGATCTCTTCTGAATGAATGTGAATTACATCTAAGAAACAAACAACAGAACGCATCGCACGCCCCTAGTGCACTCGCCCGAATTCACACCCTACACCTGCCTGAATTTTCCAGTATCAATCTGCTTGCGCTATCACCATGGTACCTCGTCATGACATTAAATGTCTTAACGAAGAGCATACTCGGACAAGGTACCGTAGTACCCTCGGGGAAAACAACTGCGTCGGGTAATTCTATCTATCTCTGTACTGCAACAGATTTTTTATTTCTGGGATTTGTACCCTTTTTTGCTAGAGTTGGCGTCAGATTTTCATTTGATAATGCAATTTATGGCTGGCAATGGTGCCAAATGACAGAATCACGCTATCATTAAGTTAAATCAGAGATAAGCCAGTTTGAATCACAGCTCCGCCCCCACGAACAATATGCCGTTGTGTCTCTCCATTTGGGATTGCTCTTTAGGGCCGTTTACCCCGATACAGGATTCGTGCATATAAATGCTTTTTCTACAAAAAAGGTATTGCGTTGTTGCAAATGCTAATGATATCCAAGCATTATGTTATCAGAGATGATTATTAAACACTAGCCCCATACTTCATTGGTTCTGTACTTACTACTGACTGTTTGTAAGGGGGGGGGCACAGAAAAAGAAGAAAAAAAGGAGAAAAAAAACCTCGTTAGCAGTACTCAGCAATTAGCATTGAAGGCTGAGTTTTTCATTCCCGTGAATAGGCACTTGGATCCATGTCTCTCATTGTATATAATTTTGCATTAGGAACTGAGTAAATCATCAATTCTGTTAACTAGTAAAATCTGATCACACTTCAAACCAAGTTGAAGATAGCAGGTTCAGTTAATGGGTAGAATTAGGGCAGCTAATATAAAATCAATTTGGGAATTTCACCGGGGTTTTTCAGAGCTCAACTTCTGGGCACAGATTTAGGAATGCTGCCTCCATTTCATTTAATTTCAATATTAATTGCAAAAATAAAATTCAAACCGTGAATACTCTCCACCACATGTGCAGTACTCTTTTAAGCTTGATTCTAATTTAAACATTTCACTGTGTAATTTACCTTTAAATTTATCTTGTGTTAGTACTCTGATAATATGGCTAAGGAAAGCGGGACAGCGACACATGCTAGGAATCCCGAGCTATTTTAAAAGATACAATCCAACAATACTGTAGGATGCAGTCAAAATTTCAATCCACAAGCCAGAATTTCCGTAGTACTGAAAAATCCGTCCCGGTTTGAATTGCAATGGGCAATGGAAATTTAAAACCCATGTATTCCACCACTAACCCAGACATGCACATTCAGAGCCATAAACTGTTTCCAGGATTGCAAAAAAATAACAGACAATACAGCAAATCACAGCTGTTTAAAAGTGATTTATTATTTTTTTGGAAAAAACTAGGAAAAACAAAAAATAGCAATGGACGACACAATTTGTACTACAAACATCCTTTCCAAAATTTTGTGAAGAAATTCATTGCAGGCAAATATGATTTTTTTATTAAAAAATAGTTTAACACAGATCTCTTGAAGATGGCATATAGAGGTGCTATAGCATATTCAAATCATGATCTTTGTAGCCTATATGGCAAAGTTCCCAAAATGCATTTTTCTGATTTTTTTACAGAGGAATGTTATTGCATGCCACACTTACATCAGTTGTCAAAATTGTGTGGCCACTGCTCCTTTTAAAATTGTTCTTAAAAATTAAAGTGAATTTAAAATTTGGGTCTTTCTTGAATGGACAATGTTTGCGACACACCCCTTCGCACTGAAAATGGTCTGGGGATGCCCCTGCTTAAATGTTTACACAGGTGTTTTTGAGTTTATTTGCAAAAGACTAACAACAAGTATTCAATCTTAAACAAAAAAAAAAAAAAAAGTTTTACAAATATGTTAGCATTATAAATATTGCATTCAAGCCACCGCTGGGCTAATGTCACCATTATGAAACATTATCTAAATTTACTGACTAGATAAACATGCCCCACAAAATGAAAATACGAAAGGTCACAAAGATGTAACCACAACATGGTAACATTATGCCAGGCCATGCATCCGCGAGATAAACCCTCCTTTCTGTTTCCGACACTAGGCGTGACAACATGTGTGATCGATCAAGATTCACCCGACTTGTCAACATGAGGCAGATATCATGGGCTGGCAGAGAATGAAATAATAAACCGACAGACACAATCGAACCATTTTGCCCTTTGGGTTAGATTTGCTTGCTTAACGGATAACATGGAAAAGGGTTCCCTTTTACAGTAAGTTATTGTTGGTTCAGTACTGAGAAATTTATTAATAACCTCTGTGAGAACAACAGGCTGATTGGTAATATGAAATTATAGTGATTTGAGCCAATCAGCACCATTGCATAAATGTGGTAGAGCTGAAAAGAGGACTAGAGGGTAAATATTTGGAAGCTGCAGTCAAAATGGTATTGAAATAAATAGGCCTAATTGTTTTTTGGTTAAAAATTTTTTTAGTGGGCCAATCAGAAAATAATGTAAGAAAGACCAGGAGTTAAGGGAGATGAAGTAACTCTAATAATAAGGTCATGGTAAGAGCAACTTTTGTTGTGCACCACAGAGTTTGTTGCTTTTGTTTTATTTCGTTGAATTTTATGCATTTTATTTCTGCATTATGGTTTTTTTTAATATGGTGCTTCTGTTTTGTTTATAAATTGATTCATTGTCCCAAAGCCATTCACTAATCTTATGTTTCCGGGTTGAGTCAATTGAACTCTTGCCCGCTCAATAAGCCTATACTCCTCCAGCCTGTGTAGCCAAAAATGACATCACTGGGTTTACACATCGGACGTACATGTGTTCTACATTCAAAACTATCGATTTTTCTTGGATCATAAAACTACGACAAGGAGAACAATCACGTAATAGCGTTTAGGATAACCCCAATTTCTCTCATAATGTCTTAATTGTCCAAACTCCAAAAGGAGGCACCCACTTCCCCCTCAATTATCGCAATGTATGTCATATGAAAATCTGACGCACTTGATCAGCGGATTTTCCCAGTGCATCAGTCAGGCCACTGATCTACATTTACTAGCCATCCTGTCCCCAAGTCTATCAAACAACCCCATAGGATGGCTGTATAGTTGGAAATGCCAATAGCCCTCCCCAGCGCGACCCATCCAGACATGGGCCCCATCCGTTATACATGAGTCTGTGTATCTCCGAGCATAATATAAGGGACAGTCCCCAGATTTCGCTGAGCATTTTTTTCCAGGTGTACCCTGCATGCCCGCCATCGGCAGCAACGGAATGGCCAAATTACGAGTCGACGCGAGCTATTTGCATCCAATGCCAGTGAAAATCGTCTGTGGATATTGAATTGATTTCTGGCGTTTACACCTTTTTAGATAAAGTGCAGCATGGCGTTGAGCTTGGGGCCCTACATAGGGGGGTTAAGATAATAGTAAATGTGTGACAAGAAACTGAGGTTAATAAAGGGTTGGAATATGGGGTCTAGTTTCTCTGCAATATTTGTTTAGGTTAAGATTAGAATACTAATATAAAATACATAATATGGAAATGGTAGTAGTAATACTATAGTATAATTAATAAAAACAGTAACTGCCCTTTCATCTATATTATCACTTTAGGGACTCAAAAGAATCATGGAAAATCACAAGTTTTTACTCACTTTAAATTATTTTTATCCAAAAAGTATCACCTTTCTTTTTAGTGACACCATTATTTCAAGGGAAGGTAGAAAAAAGATCATGATAATTTTGCCGGAAATCACGTTCAGACCAGCAGCCTTTAAGCCTCCATTATTGCAAGAGAGCCGGTGCTCAATTTGAAAATGTGCTTTCGGCTGCATTAGACTCTTGAGAATTAAAGTCCATTTTCTGTCTTATTTGCTCAAAATTATTGATAGAGGCAGATTTGAACAGTAACAGAAGATGACCACCTCAAGAGCAAAAGCCATTAGCTTCGTCTTCAGTATGCACGGCTTGAAACAGATTTCTCGGACTGACTGTAGCATGGGGAATAATGGCGTTGCGAGTGAGAATCCAGGGTTAATGTCTGGGTTTCTTTTTTCTCTTCCCTTTCTCTGCTTCCTTTTGGAAACTGACTTGTAGTTTATTCAAGAAATCAAACTATACAAATAGACTTTAAAATGAATAAGTGGAAAAAATATATTATTCTCAGAACTAATCTCAACTGTGGGTATATTATTATTATTTATTGAGAAAAAAAGCCAGACAAGGTTTTCCCTTTTTAACCAACTGTGCACTACCTGCCTATCTATCAGCTTCTAAGCCCTATTTTGATTGGCTACTGGGCAGGTAATATCATGTAATGAGCAAATCAGAAATACTGTAAGGATATTGGTATGGTTTACTGAGATTAAAGCACTATTTTGATTGGGTACTCAGAGAGCTCTCTGATGTTGTGACCTATATGAAACAATCACACATACTGTATTATGGGTGGTTACTGCCCAGGGGTTAACATACAGGCAATTCTATCTTTCTAAGAGTGTTTTTGATTGGTTAATTGCATGATACATTCATTTGAGTAACCAATTACAATCAACTTTCTGAAATATTTCAGCTCAATCCTCATTAGCGCTGCTGATTGGCTCAATAGATAACAGAGCTGGTTTTCTAACCAATCAGGTAGTGTTCATAGGGTTAACATTTGGCATTTAGTGAAGGAAGCTAACTTGATATGCTCCGTCTATTTGACAAATCAGATAACAGGACACAAACTTGAAACACACAAATTTGAGACTGCTTCACTTAGAGAGAGAGAGAAAGCAAGAGAGAACATTTCCAGCAGGAGTATAATTTAACGTTTTATTTTGTAGTCTGTCGGAGCAATTACACTCTAAGAGCAAGGTAACGCTAGAGAAGATGTCACTGAAGTGATTGACCTTATCCTCTCCTAGTAGCTGTTGGAATTGAATGCAAAGCAGGAATTGGGTTTTCTGCTTTCATTGGCATCATTCTCGTTAAGGTTACGTTCCACTACTACCTGGAATATTTGGTCATCTATGTCAACAAAATATCAGCAAACAAATTTCTCACACAAATTCAAGCCATTTTGCACTGCCACTATGTATTAGCTAGCACCAGAGATCAAACTCCCCAAAACATATTGTGCACTCTTTCAGTTGTTGCTCGTACTCTGTTCGTACTTGAAAGGCGCGTCTTACCAGGTGGCCAAATTGAGTTGCCATATTGTACCAGGCAATGTCTAACATTAAAAATTAAGTTTACAGGGCCTCCTAGATATAGCAGTGTTCTTTCATTGATAACGCTATCCTGTAGCATGAAAGCTTAATTAAATAAGTTAAATCCCTTGATATCCTCTAAAAGAACACAATTATATAATTGATGTTGTTGCATATAAAAACCACAAGCTAACATATATTTAGCCAACAGAGACAGCCTGATGACATACTTATTGTGATTTACAACATAACCATTTGCCATCTTAAAGAAGTCATCCACTGCTATCTACTGAAGAAAGCAAAGAAATGCAGATGCCATCAAGAAGATGGTTCAAACCATATTAAGGTCAAAGACTTGAGATTTGCATTCTTTCTTTGCAATTAAAGCACCTTTACTTTGTACAAGGGGCAGTTTCTGAAGGTCCATAACTAATTTTGTAACTAATTTATTGTACAAATACTGAGTCCTACTCTTCTCAGTTACAAGCAGTCTAACAAAGACAGTTGTGTGTAAATCAAATTTAAGGGAGCTTTAATATAAAGATGCAAGTTGGGTGAAAAATTCCTTAATATGCTGGTGCTTTCTACTGAAATTCTACTGAAGACAGCAGAGTCAACCATTTATAGATTACAGTATTTTGTCCATACTGCAACATCAGTGTGTTAGGATATTTTACCAAAGAAACCCAACAAGTTCAAAGTAAAACAAAAATGCCATAATATAATTCTCCAGTAAAGGGCAAAATCATAAATTCAACAAGTCGAGGTGTCAGTTTCAGCTCCGGATAAGCAAATACTATGCATAACATACCATGTGCATCACTCGAATAAGATTAATGTTACTCCTCGTTAAGTGGGGTGAATATCTAAGCGTGAAATAGTTCCACACGGATTCATGCAGAACATGTACAACCAATACCTTCGCACGGTCATAGCCCACCTAGTATTCAGTGCAGATATCCAAAAGTCACTGCAAAAACGTATTGTATAACTTGCTTTCCCGGCTCGCATCTGAAAAACTGAAACTCAAGATGTTATCAATCCCCCTGTCCCAAAAGCTTGTAATTTATCGATCATGCCCGGGAGTCAAGTTTTGAGTGGGGACTGGTAATGCGGCCGCTCCTCTCTCACATCAAACAGTGTAAAGTTGCCCCACGGTGGCCAAATTGTTTAAAATAGGCCAAAAGTTGGGAGCCAACACTTCCTTTACCTATTGAATTGCATGTACCCACCACTAACATGGGTGACTGGTAAGAGAGGCAAAGAGGATCAAACGAGGTCATCAATCCATGTTTTGGGAATTCGTTATCAAGTCACATGGAATGCCATCGGGATAGAAGCTGCCTTACCTGTAAGCCAGGCTATACATAGGAACAGTGCCCCTCATCATTGTTTTATTACATGCGGGTTTTCACCTCAAAATCTTGGTGGGCATTTCTTGGCTGCCCCAACGTAAATCTTTAAAATGTGACGCAATAATCTGTTAATAACTGGTTTGCTTTATTAAAACCCTGGCCACAATTTGATCAATTGGCAGGGATATACAGACAAACTATTCTAAATCTCCTGTTGTGCTTTACGCCATACATTCACAATTATTTCCCTTTCCGTAAGTGTTTTTATCTTAATCCATAACATTTCCTGGCACAAGTGTCAAGAACTGTTTCATCACTAGGCAGCTTCGCTAATGACACAAGTTGGGCTAATTTAACAGCACAACCTCATATCGGGAAAATTCCCACTTCCCACTATGTATCATTTTGCACCACTTAAAAGCTTTTCAAATGCATCACTCGAAGTAAAATGTCCGACACAAACCCCACAAGGCAGCTACTGTGCAAGAGTGGCATTACAGACACAAAATCTTCCTGCGCTTGCATTATGCACTCGTTCCCCGCACATCATGGCAAGCAGAAATAACAAATCTTTGATCAGATGTATAAAACGGCAGGCTCTCTGATTTTATAACTCAATTCTAGGCATCCATGTACACTCCCTGACTAGAATCCATCACTGCAAACGTCTTCTCTTAAAAGCCAATATGTCGGATAGACTTTCATGACCTCTAGCGGGTATGTAGTCTTATAACTTATTAGGTGACGTTCTTCAAAAAGTTCAAATATCCAAAGATTTTTTTCCTCAGATAAATGGAACACAACATGAAATATGTATATTCAAATGAATACAAAGATATATCTAAATACACTTCAGTATTTTATTGGTTGCTTGTTTGGCCAGCCTCAAATGCTCAAATTTTCAACAAGTGATACATGACAACTTTAAACTTGCCTAGCATTGTGTGTTCTAATTTTCAAAATGAATAATTTATTGCTTTGACAATTTAAACAACCAAAACACCGATAGTTCCACTACATTTTTCATAACAATATCAAATCACCATCACATCCAACAATCATCAATCATGTGAGCTGAGAAATGACGCCCAACACCCCTGACCTCTGTATCATCTCCTTCCACCTTCCTGTTTCCTCCCGCATCCACAAAAGGTCATCAATAACTGTACCACCAACAACCCAACCACTACCAATAAGTCACTGTCTTCCAGTCAAGCGGAAAACATCCCCTCCAGAAACGAGGCAATAATTTCATTCTCTCGCGTGCCTTCACTGCACAAGCCCAGCGAAGGAGAGGACTATAGAGACAAAAATTGTTCAATCATAACATTGATCTATTGCATCTAACGGGTTCATCCAGTCACTGAGTCTGGTCAGGTTGGCTCGCCCGGTCCTCTGATAGACGGCCTGCCTACCAATTGTTCATGTTATTATTGCCTAACGGGCTTGAAAAATTAAAACAATAACAGAGAAGGCGACAAAGGTTCCAGTGATACTCATGTCATACAGTTTTATAATCTAATTTTAATGATATAGTTCTATGACCTGATTGACTGAATGAAAAGTCGAGCCTTTAAGGGGTGATGGGTGCCATGAACACTGTAATATTTTAATTCTTAATTACAAATTAAGAGATATAAACAATTCAAGTGTTTTGCAATGAATTTACATTTTCTGGAAAAAAACAAGTTCATAGCAGCATGATGTACAAATCTCTTCATTTCAATCACATGTTTAGACACAGCTTCACCAATTATTAATCCCACTTGTATCATTTCCCTATCTCTGAAAAAAGGAAATCTACCCTTGTGAGTATTTGGATTAAGAGGGTGTTTTAGTTAGTTAGGGATGTGTTTCCCAAGTCTAAAAAAAGTGCCCCAATTTTCAAACAACTTATGACCCATTTCTATCTGCAGATTTAAACTTTCTAATTTGTCAAATTTCTTTATTTACTAACTTTTTGTGAAATGGTTTAAGAATCACCTATATAATATACACCCAAAAAAAAGAGATTAAGTTCTAGTTGTGTCTCTTTGTTCAGTAGCACTGTCAGGATGAAACTCATAATATTTTTTGCCTTTTCTTCACAAACACTGAAATATTATATCTTCATGCTCCATACAAGATTGCCAAAAATATTTCCCCAACTTACAAGGATATACACGTTCCTTGCCGAGGGTGCAAACTTAAAAATTAAAAATACCATCACTACCCATTTCCATCAGCAATGACTCATTAAAAACAAAATTTTGAGGGTGCCATACTCATGGTCTCTGAGCAGCCCAGAGCATTCAACAGTTGATTTAAGTTGGCGCAAGCATGCTTCTTGTCACAAAAGACACACCACAAAGAAAACTGATATGTATCATCCTGCTACTTCTCACACCACAAAGGAGAAAATGTTTGACTGCATGGAGCGGACTCGCTACAATGCAAACAGAAGCCTCAAAACACTATCAACGAGTATCCGGCTTGGACTACTCCCTCTAGAGGCCAAACAGATACATTTATGGCACACTCTGCCATGAATATTCATGAGCTTGAAAGTGACAAGGATATAGTGCACAATGTGAAATAAGAGCTAAGAGGTCATAATTTTATTGAAAATTTTGATTATCCTTACGTGTTGGTTTATCCCAGGGTGTTGCTTTAAGTTTTTCTATCAAGTTTTACCGACTCACCTGAGAGATGCAGAGAGGTTGGTATAAACGTCAAGGTGAAGGCATGTCATGAAAGAGAAAAAAAGAAAAATAGCAAATTAGTAAAACATACATTTGTCTCTTTTGAAAGGAATGTGTAATTGCCCCTTGCATGTACTTTGTACTCCTAATATAGATATCTCAAACACTTTTCTAAAACAGGGGCTCTATATGCAACACTTTGTTGGCTACCCCATGCTTGTTCTAGAGGTTCTGAAAGTGGCCCCTAATCAGGCCAGTTTAAGTGAAATCATTACCCCTAACAAGACAAATATTATGCCCTAGAAGGACCTGTTTTCAATACATCTATTCTTTTTTATCATTGGCTATTTTAGACAGATTTAATGGATCAAAGCTGACCAAGACTAGGTACCATCTGCTGCTCCCCCCCCCCCACTGCAAATTATACCACTGTTGGACCAAAATTATTCCACTGAAGCAAATTTGATACTCCTAACAGCACTAGAAAGATTATTGTGGATTTGATACCCCTAGCAGGAGTCTCAGGATCCATGTGCATGTCTACCGCCCAACAGCCAAGAACCCCCAGATTCTTCAATTTACCAGCTAGTTTTGGCCAAGCTGCACTTCAAGTTATCACTGATCTATTATACCTCAGCACAAAATACAGTTATACTTTCACAATGCAAAGGAAAGCTCTTCCTGATTAAAAACATCCGCATTCATCAATATGACTTGATTACAATTCCCATTACTAATGACCTTCATACTTTTGATTACATCCCTTAATATTCCCATCACAGTATTATATACATTTTTTGCTTACATCTACCAGCACACAATTATCCTGGGATGAAAGAGCGGTCCCAATGTCATCAAATAAGCTTTTTGCCTTCTTGATCCTTCGATACAATCACAACTGATCTCTTCAATAGCAAAGCAGGCCGATTCCCATATGCATTTTTTTTTTCACGTTTGTTCATCACATGCTGTTTTTTAGCAAATATTGCAAAAGTTGATCATAAAAAACCCAAGCACACATTCGCTCAATCAGACAACCGCTATCCCAAATTGGATGTCCTCTTTACAAATGAAGGCAGTTTCAGTTATAGTAGTGGTTTGCTAGTCCAGTAGACTTAGGATTTCTGCACAGCGGAAAGTGTAAATCTTAAGAGACATGCCTAAATGTTGCAGCAAAACTTTTGTTGCATTCAATTTCTTCCCTTTATTGTTTAATTCCTGGAGTACTATATACTTATTATTGACCACATAATCAATGGTTTCATCGAAAAACAGATTAGAATTTAACAAACAATGAATTAAAACCATCTAGTCGACCATGCGCATTTAAAATTATGCTAGTGTATAACATGTTATACTATACGGCGGCAGCATTTGCATCAGACATGCCATAGGAAATACACATTACGAAAGCATCACATGGATGGTGTATAATGCTACTGTGCCGTCTGTATCCAAATACACATACATATCGATATACACAGCGCGACAACTTCAAATAGCGCCTGCGTCACACACAAAATGTTCTTTTATGGGTTAGTAAAAATTATGTTTGTCCATTAAATCCTTGAATGTGTTTACTAATTATTTTATAGCATAATTGAAAAGGTTATTCTCAGTAAAGATTTCTCCTTTAAATGAAATAAGGTATGGTGAGAGTCAACAGGTCAAAAGTCTCAAATAAAGCAAAATTGAGATGATGTGGCCAGAAATTCAGGAATAAGATACAACTGACAAAGGGATGCTGCATAAAATGGTGCATTTTTTAATTGAAATTATGAATGCCATCTAAATGGTAGAAATATAATATCAAATCTGTACCATCAAGGTCATTAACCTATTAATACAGTTCAATCAATAAGACTAGGTCTGTACGCCACAGAATTATTATTTTTATTATTCACATAGCTAACTACAAATATGAAATGGTACTTTATTAGAAACAATAAATACTATGAATATATATGAAACAGTACTTTATTAGAAACAATAAATATAATAATGGATTCAGTCTTTTAATTGATAACCTTGAAACACCCATGTGACTTATGAAGGGGCCAGCACGGGGGAAATCCTCCAAGCCTTTCAACATAAAAAAATCAAAACACTGGGTATATTTTAAAATTGATCCCTCAAACTGGACCCATGTAACACTCGTACTAAAACCGCACTGGGTTATCCAACAAAACAGTAGAAATGAGGCTAAATTCACATTCATAGTATTTAGATAGTATCTGTTGGCATCACCGATGTTGTCGTCGTCGGTACGCCACCGCCTGTTTTATAAAAGGTACTCTCTCTGCCCTTTTATTGATATAAATTGATTACCCATTCTGATATCGTTCATTGAGTTACAAGGCCGGTCACTTGTGGAGCAAGAAGGGTGATTGTACTTCGGGATCTATTAGCCAACCACTCAGAGCAAAACGAAATGTGATGCAAAGGCCAAGTGAGACCAAATTAAGGGGTCAGTTGACCAGGAAGGGTAATCAAATGTTGGTCTTGTTACAGGCAGCATTTAAACCTCTCTGTAACACCCATGTTACCATTTATGGCAGGTAAAACAATAAAGGTGTTACCATATAGGCGTAAATCCCGGGGGTATGGAGGATATATCCCCCCCCCCCCATAGGGGGATGTCCATAGGATAATACCCCAATGTTGATGCCTGTGTATGTGTTTTTGACCAAAAGGGCTTCATATTTTACCATATTAGTTTAAAAATGGAAAATGTTCACACACTTCACACATATTTTGAATTACATTTAACAATTTTAGGTTCTAAATGGCAACAATTTTTAGTGGACTTCATGCACATATGTACTAATAATAACCTGTCTGCAAAACCTATTACATTCATAAATTTCAGCAACACCACCCCCATATCAAAAACAAAATTATGCCACTGGGTGTTACAGATTAAATGTGATACCTAATTAAATTAAATCATTGTATAATTACATTTAATATACCCTTCGCATATACTTTGTATGTGCTTAATTAAAGCATTAACAAAGACTTAGGTGTAATTTCGCATAATGTAATTATGCGAAATCATTAACCACATCAATATTGCATTCAATAAATCGCAGTGAAAAGAGTGATTGCAGAATTTTATATTCACAATTTCAAAAGTTAACATACATTATTTGTTTTCCAATATGAAACACCTTAGTGTGTATTCTAGTACTAAACTCATCAATTAAAGGATAAGAATAAGAAAAATGAAAAATGAAAATGACGCGATGTTTTTCATTGCATCTCGGCCGGTTTGCCCGCAGAAGGAGCAATGCTTCTCATTGCATTCGCACACGATGTTTCTTGTTGCATCTGGGACGTCTTTCCAGAAAATGACGCGATGTTTCTCGTTGCATCTGGGACGTCTTTCCGGAAAATGCCACGATGTTTCTCGTTGCATCTGGCACGTCTTTCCGGAAAATGCCGCAATGTTTTCTCATTCAGCTCGGGCCGTAACGACTATACTCTACTCGAGTATTCCTGTTTCCGTGAAAGGTCCGAGTCGCAATTAAAGGCAAAATTTTAATTTCTCATTTGGTCAATCTGGGCGGGGCCGTTAAAAAAATAGAATGCTTCTTGTTGCATCTGGGACGATGTTCGGCAAAACCACCCGGTCCGGGTTAGGGTTACCTGAAAAGAATAAGTGTCCAAATTAGCCTTTACAATTTACCTTTAATAAAGGCTGCCTGCTTGGAATCAACCACGGTAATGCACTCACCGTAGTGTGTGAAGAAATCAAGGCTTGTGGCATTAAGAATACATGCTAAATAACAAACACCTGAAAACTGACTAGTAACACTAAAGCCCTGGCAAACCCAAATGAATAAATGCTGATGAGTCCCTCTAGTAATCATGCCTTTCAGTGAACACACGTGCGAGTGTTCCCAGAAAGCCAAATAAATTAAATCTTAAAAGGGTGCATTTAGCATCTAATGATTAATTAATAATCAGGATTTGATGCAGTACTGACTGACTTCGCAGGCAAGATCATAAACTGTGACTGGCAGAATTCAATTTCAATACAATTACATAATATTTGCAGATGAAGACTCAACCCCACCCCTTCACTCTAATTTTATGTGCATTTTGCCATTGTCATCAAACAACAAATTTAGAAATAAAGCGTAATACATATATTGGTAATTTTAATGAGTCCCTCATCTTTTTTCTTCATAATGATATCAAACCAGTTGATGCAATACTTCCTCTATACTGATACCTAAATCCAAAGCTGAATCATGCTTATATCCAGTGACCCTCTCATAAGCAGATACAGGGGAGAGGTCTGGGGGAGGGGGTCAGGAAAACCTTCTTTCTACCACATGATTACATTCAATTTATCAATTTTACCATCCTGTTGGAGCTACTGGTCTTCCACCTTTTCAAAAACCCGTATCTGCCCTGTCCCCTTCTGTCACAAAATCTGAATGCTTATAATATGGATACTGGGAAAAAAGGTGAAAATTCCTAAATGCTGCTGCTAGCATAGCATGTGCATGTCTAGACACAAATGATTTAAAATCTGATGAATGCATTTAATTTAAATCGCTAATTACTTCCCATCTGAAGTGTATTTATTATAGTTTGAATAGCAACAGTAATCAAGAAATATATTAAATCACAAAAACAGTCATCGGGTAAAACAAAAAAAAAATACATTACCAGTTTATTAAACAAAATGTATGAATTTTACACCTGACACCCTAAAGTCAAAATAAATAAACCCAACACTCAAAATTCATATCTACATTAAACATTTGGAGACAAAGATTTGTTTTTAATACCACAAATAATCATCTCCTGGGTTCCACATTGAAATCTAGAGTACAGGCTTAACGGTTGCATTATATAAAATACACAGAGGTAGGGTTACATTTCAGTCTAGTAATAGACAACAAGGCGAGTTTTTACCCCGTCAAATTTCCAATTTCTAAAATCAACATACACACAGGCAAGGCATGATCACTTGTTACATCAAGAAGCTAAGTCACATATCATGTATATATTCATGATAGCAGAGACAGCCTGTCACCGGCTTAATTACATCCATGCCGCAGAGCCTCGTATCTGCGCCACCAGTCAACGACTTGTCTATCTCGCTCCCGGTGAGTTCCGAACCGGGCCAGACGGGGAAGGGACGATGACGAGGGGGAGAATTAGCTGGTAATAAGTTCATTGAATTCAATGCTAATATTGAATGTCAGAGTCAGCTAGCTTTTAACTGTTGATGGTTATCGGTGTGGGTATAGAGCCAAAATGGTAATTCTGTTGGTGCAAGTTATTATTAATGGATAGTGTTTCATATTACTGTCATCCCTAGACAAAACGATTGAAAGCTGGCGACAGCTTCCAAAATGCTGTTGAGATGGTATAAAAGCTTTTCAGCAAGGCCAAAAATCTACAATGACCAAATTAAAAATCTATGTGCTTTGCACTTTGTGGAAATCCTGAATGAACATACTATATACTTGCCTACTACAAAAACCTTTAATTAACATGGGATACATCTTCAAGAAATATATGAAACAATCGACAGGTATTATGTTCTTCTTTCAAGACCATCTTAAAGTAACAAAGAGGTCCAAATGATTGTTTATATTTACAAGCCTCATATTTGTTTTAAGAAATAATGCTTTTTAAATATGAAAATGATAACATGATAATATCTACAATCACATGTTTATATTGCTAATCAATAACAACTTGACACCTTTGAATTGTTTAGTAGTTCTGAAATACATTTGAGAGCTCAAAATGTTAAATACGATATGAAAAGAGACAGCAAGTGAAGGAAACAGAGATGGAAGGAGAGAACAGGGAGAAGGAAAGGAAGGAGGATGAAGGATGGATGGACGGACATATGGACTGAGAGAGGGAGGGAGGATAGAGGACAAAGAGGGAAGGAGAAAGACAAGGGGATTAAGAGGAAAGGAGATGTGGAGGGTGAGGATAGGGAAGGAAAAGAAAAGGGAGAGAGAAAGGAGGAAGAGAGAGGACAGAACAAAAAAGTAGATAATAATACTACCTTATGTCAACATGTTTGTCATTTTCTCCATCCTGTAGCCTTCACCCATGTTCTTACATCACAGTACCTTCTTACTACAAAATCCAAATTTATCCTATAATATTTTCATCTCCACATATATCCAGTAAGTACCATTTTCACATCGCTAACCTTTCAAGATTTCTGAGGATTCAGTTTGATAGCATTGCTTAGAAAAAAGGGTAACCTCATGCAGGAAGCCTTAAAAATTATTGTCAGCTTATGAAATTTCTGAAAATTTCTTGTGCACAAATATCGCATCCTTTCAAACATATCCTTGTATCTATCGATCTACAATTGGCGCAAACAGCAGGCAGCTTGTCATTTTTCTCTTTGCCAGGTAAATCGACAGGGAGCTTTAATTGCTTTACCACAACAGCAAAAAATTTACAATTTCATTTTTTTTTACCGTAGTGTCCATGTTATCACCCCGCATCCTCCCAAATGGGGATTCACTGACATCTATCATACATGCCGTGCATTCATTGCAGATATTTTCCCGATAAAAATTTCAATTTAATTTCACTGTTTTTCACTCTGTAGTTTGCACTGCAGCCTCAAAAACATTGCATAAAACCATTAAGAAGTGCCTTTTCCAAAGCATATAAATGCAAATGTAGTTTTAGAATATCATGGCTACGTTAAGAGTCACAATTATTTTAACAGTCTGAATTTTTTTGGGGGTCATTTTAGACTTTCATGGCTACATATAAGCATCACATTTATAATTGTTTGAATTGTTTTGCTAATTAGCAAAAAATCCACCATTTCAGGTCAGGCATAATTCACAGCTGTTTGACCCCATGCAAATTGTCTCTTTTATTTTTTGTGTACTTAGTGGACAAAATAATCCAAATTGGTCGCCAAAACTGTGTCGCCATTGATATTTTTTGTTTTATTCTGGTTTTGTCATAATAAATGAGACTTTCAAACAGCTGTGAATTAAATAGTTTTATAAATTAGAACAGTTTGTCCAGATTCTACACATTAGAAAATATAGTTCCTGACATTAGAGGCAGTGTCAGAAATGGGAGACTAAATTTATAGAATGAAGTGTTACATTTGTGCCAAAATTGACTATTTTTGTAACAAAACTGGGAAATTTTCAGTACATTTTGTCTCTCTGTTTCTTCCTCTACAAGAAAAAGCTTTCTCCAATTCCCACCAATTGAAATTGAACACGCAATATTTCCATATTGAAAACATTGAGAGGCTAACAGGAAACTGTACTCTCATGATCTGTATTTATCTGCTTGGTTTCACTTTTAAAATGAGTATGTAATGCTAATATTGCCAAAACAAGATGTATTTATGTACTCCAGTTATTTGCTCAGTAAAATTTGCATTAATACCTCTTGTGCCCACAGCTTAGCTAAACATCCATAAATTCATTATGCATCAAACAAGTCTGATTTAGGAGTCTACTAAATCATGAACAATTTGAATCCTTATAATCAGCTTCAGTCATTTGTGAATTCATGGGTCACAAGAACCACTGATCTCAAGGAGCAGTCATTATTTACACCACAAGAAATGGAGGAATTCAAAAAAAAATTGTGTTCCCCTTTGAGTCTGTTCAAAAATTCTATATTCCCTGGCTTGATTTGATTAAATTTCTCCATTTAAAAGTTCATGTCCACCTCTCACCTTAACACCTTAATGAAAATGTTTGGCTTTGATGGCATACCCCAACCCCGGTAGAGGTACTACCACCATATTCTTTCGCTAAAATTCCTAAAATGACCAAAAAACAATGACTGGAAGCTTTTTATGAAAGCTTTTAGTGTTTTAGTGCACCAGAGCAAAGTTTACTGGGGCTAACAATCCCCTTGGTAAGACCAGGGTTAAATCACTCACACTTTTACAACCAAGTAAGCAATGGGTTATATTCAATGAGGCATTGAATGTTGTGAGTGTTACATATTTTAATTTTTAATTGTTGAGTCCTCACCCGAACACCCACACATTTCAAAACTAATACAGGTGTATACGAACAGAAGCGTGCACGCACAGTCCCCACACACGCACGCGCACACACACACACATGCATGAAAACAAGAGCACACAAACACAAGTGCACAAGTTTATGCACATCAAGTGCACACAAACATATACACACATGAATGCAAGCACACACATACACACATATGCATGAATGCACACATGCACACACTCATACACACACACATGCACACACACACACACATACACACACCCACACACACATACACAAGCACACACCAATATCCACATCTATACTGGCCACACACCCACTAACAGTCTGCACTCACACATACCAGTTTCACCTTATGAAAAACCCAACCAAGAAACACACACAAAAAGTACATCCACTTCACAAAATAATTTACCCAATCAAGGGAAGGGAAGGCAGACGGAAGAGGGGAAAAAGAGGAGAAAAAAGGAATGGGGGCTGTTTCATGCCATCAAAATGGAACATGTAAAGGTCACGCAAGAATACGACAGCAGTAAACGACCATGTTACGCCAAGCTCAGGTTACCAATCTTCTCATTGTAGCCACAGGGTGTATTGAGTCTATCCCATAATGCACCAGTTTTGAGAAATTTCACTTGAATATTGTCATGTGATCCCACAAAAATCCTATTCTTAACACATAAAAACCCCAACTTTTACACTCATTTTAGCCCACAATGTGCTATATAGTACTTAGGGAATTTCTGCATGATCATGATGTCTTGTGGTTTTAAAACTTCTTGAACACTTTTTATCCCTAAGTACTGACATGCGTTTAATACTGTAAGGTATAGGCACATTGCAATGCATTATGGGATTGATTCAAAACACCCTCTGTACTGTGGCTTTGAGCGCACCAGCTAGTGCTTTTCTATATCACTCATATTGGATCTGACAGTTGCCAAGACTTGAAGAACAAAAAAATAAAGTCAGAGAAGGAAGGCGGGAATTGAAAAACAAGTTTCCTGCGCCCAAATCTCTGGGTGATATTATCTTGATTATTTCATTTTCCATCATACGACATCTGATATATCCACAAACAGTGTTTAGCGCACTTATTTTCAGACCAAAAAAAATACTCACCGGTTTAGCATTTCATGTTTTGGGAGGTATATATTGGGTGTCGGAGCACTGCTAGGAAAAAACTCTTGGTATTTATAGTTGATCACATTGTCTGTCACGTTTTGTTAACAGAAATAAATGTAATGCGTACAAAGCAGACTATTCTATGCCGATCGAACGATAATAACTTTATGCTTCAATGTATCCCTGAAATCCAACACTTTCATTTATCATTTTGAAATGTCGAAAATGATAGCGAATACTTGCAACTCTTTCTTGCAAAGACACCGTTCTTTGTCTACACTGATAGCTTCCCAGCTATTGATGTTCTAAAAATACATATTCTTTGAATCGAAACTCGACTAATTTCTCCATTTTGCCCCCATGAGTATGCTCCCAGCTCCTTGATAGAATCAAATTAAAGTGGGACACCAATTGAATAGACCTATTGAAGTAAAACTTTTCCCCCCTCCAATTTCAATACTGTGACAGGGGACTACAAATTAAGCAACACACTTGAGAGGCATAAACAACAGTTCAGGCCTATATAGGTCAGCCAAAATTGCAAACTATATTTGATTTATGCAACCAGTAGAAGCGGATGCAATAATGATGAGTATCATCATGTCCACAGCTCCGGATATTTGGAATTTTAACTGTCGTTAATAAGGATATTAAGGTAATATTATCTTTTGCAAGTCCAAAGGGAAATTAAAACCAAAAGCTTTTTAACTGTGAAATTATTATTATTTTTCAAATCTTTGGAAATGATCAACAGAATTTAAATTTTTAACTTGCTTTAATTATTTCAATTCAAAAAGTCTGAATTCTACCATAGACGCATGAGTTTACTTACAAAGCCCTGAGCTGGGAAGATATTTATCCTGGGAAATACGTACTTGCAGAAAATTTATAACCACCAGCTCTCAAATTTAATTACTATTCCCATTTCAAAAAGGAACAAAACCAACATATCAGTGGAGAACCTCGAGAGTAAAAAAGTTTCACTTTGAAGCCGCTACCACCCTCGAGTATACAACGTGGTTTCATCAACATTCTGACATTGAAACTTAATTATAAAGTTGAACTTTTATTTATCCTGGGATGGTTAGTTGGTTACCCCTCCCCAAACTCCAGGAGATATCTGCCAAAAACCTGAAGCTGAGGACCTTGGAAGCACCTTCTACCTTATTTCATGATATGGGACTATATTCACAATATGGGAGCTCCAGAGTCACCACCACATATCCATATAGACTTCAATCAATTCAACATGTCACCTCTGATGGAACTCCACAGTCGCCTCCCTGGTGACTGGTAAAGTGACTGGTGGGCCCATTGTATGAGGAGTTACTCAGGAGTTACCAACATTGGTGGGCCACAGTATAATTGAATGTATGGTTACTGCATACTGTGTAGGCCTGCTCTGTAGTCACCTGCCACGGGTGACCATAAAATAAAGTACATCAATGGATGGGTATAATGACTTCAAAGGACCATGTCATCAGTTTTTCAGTATGAAATTTGGCATAGGTGAAGTGATCATTAGTGGTCACTACATGGGCATTTTGTAGTCACACCGGAAGTGCCCACTTAGTACTCACTCCACACCGAAATGGGAATCTGGAATTTGAACAACAACAGATAAGAGGAGGCTTGAAGACAATCAAAATCAGCAAAGAAAAAAAAACTTTAGTGTAGATTGTGCTACAACACACACATGTACTAACAGGCACACATATAAGGGAACGACCCTTATTCACACACAGGGTAGGTAAGAGCAGAATGCAAGTGGGAATCCAACCTTTTTTCAAGGTAGGCCTATACGAAGTAGGAACCTAAATCTATTTTCATTGGAATACAGCGAAAAAAAGGAGAACCTGAACTTATGTAAATCAGTCAAAAATTCCCTCATCCCTCCCTGCCATAACTAATGACCACTCCATAAAGACAGAGCTTGTGCATGAACAAGGTACAAATATCCAGCACACTATTGAACCAAATAGTTTTAAGGCATCGATTCAAGCCCAACACTTCAATACAAGTTCATTGGCTCCAGTTAAACACAAGCCCTCTCTGATAATGAAAATGTTGAGGGGTTTTGCAGTTCACCTTGTAAATTGCTTGAAATGTAAAGAATTAGACAAACCTCTTACACACTATCAATTCACGTCACTACTGAACCATTTCAAATGCTACACAGTTGCACAATACATATCAAAAGAAAACAAAAAAACGTTGAATGGAGATTGGTGGAAGAGATACTGAGCAACAACATCATTGCCTGAGCAACTGCTTCAATCACGCCATCTTATAGGAACGTAAGCCATTTTACTTGATGAGGTAAAGGGGGGTAATTTGGCATGTGGGCAATTTGCAGTTTAATCTCTGGTAACGACCATTCAGCAAGCTCACGTTTCACACTGTCATCCATTGGCGCTGAATACACTGAATTCCTCCCAGTGCAGTTTTTGCTTTTAACGTCGGTTATACACACTCAGAAAAAAATGCCTTGTGTCGCAATTTGCTACTTTTGAATACCTTGCTGAATGCTATCAGAGGCAAAGCACCGGTGACGAGATGAAAGACGGTGCCAAATGAGGGCCTGGGATTCTTTCCCGCTTTATAATCTTGTGTGTTCGTGGACCACTTTAAGGCATGTTAGCCAGGCAGGGACCACATAATAAGCATGTCCTAGGGGGCACCGTAATGCTTGAATTACAAGCTATTACAAAATTACCTTGGCATCCAGCCTCATCGTCAACTGTATCCATCGCTACCCTCTCCATCTCTGTGGACTAATAAGATTCATTCTCTGCCTCTCTAATTCTTAGTCTCATCCTCCCTATTCCAATCAACCTGCATTTACCTCCTCTCAACCCCACACTACAACCACACATCGTTGGCAATTCACTGGGACTACCCGGTGATTACTGTTAAGTCATGATGTGTCCTTACTTCTTTTGCTTTGTATGAAAAGAAGAGTAATTTATTCTAGTATAAGCACATTAACCAATCAGGATGACATCAATTAATGACATCAATTACTGGCACTATTAAGGGTTTGGAACTACATTGGAAATATACAAGAGTTTTGCTCAAATTTTACACATCGTGTATAAAATACTGGATAGGTATAGCCCTGAGTGGGGTGGGTGGGTGGGTGGTTGGTTGGTTGGTGGGGGGTGGGTTGGTGGGGGTTGGTGGCGTGGTGGTTGGTTGGTTGGTTGGCGTTGTGGGTGGGTGGTTGGGTGGTGGTGCAAAAGTCAACCTCTTCAGCACAAATATAAGACTTCTAATGTTATAATCTTCTACTTCAAATTTGATCCTACACTTAGGGTTCTCTTAATAAGTGGATATGGTGCAAAAGATGGACTTAACCATGATCTATAAGAAGCTTTAAGATCACCTCTAGTACTAGTACTACATTTCAAAGAATTGAACTCTAGACACCATCTCACACCAAGAAATCGAGAGAAAATGGTAAATTAGTCCTCCACAACTATGATGACCATCTCAAATTTGGTTAAACTTTTGTATCATTTCACTGCAAATATAGAACAGGCATACTGCTAGCCAGACTTAGCAATGTTCCTTTTTGTACCATTCATCAAAACCACTGCTGCAATCTACACACCACGATACAGTTCACAAACTTCCATTCACCCAATTTGAGCTCAATTGCCATCTGTTATACCATAAACACAACCTCCAAGTGCACGGGTCGTACCCCACAGTGCAATCTCAGAACTTTGACTATGAAAATGAGTTCAAGAGATTGTTTGAGGCAATATAAACCACAGTTTTGACCCACTTGCCCCAAACTGACCAAAAACATTGAAATGCCTGGTGCATGTATGAAAACAAAATAAAGAGAGAAACCCCCAAATCCCTTGCTGAAATTTGAATACATCCAGTTCTCACTTTTATTACTGCATTCCCACACCCGACACTGAGGTTAATTGGTTTGCCCGAAATATCCCGAGGTCCCTTCCACACCATCCCAATAACACACTGATGCCAACACCCCAGTTCTCTTCAAATCATTGGTGTTTTATCTTGGTCTTGTCTTACCAGCTACCACCATCACCATTGGAGCAGCTGTGAGCAGCTGCTTTGTGACCTGTCATCAGTTCTTTTACCACTTTGACGAGATGAGACATGTCTTGAAAGAGTCCATATTTCAAAGACAGCAGGCTTCTCCGGGATTGGATCTTTTGCCATGATCATTCAACAAACCATCTGGAGCCTAAATAATTTCTCCATATCTGGCTCTATCTCCCGCAAATTATGATACTAATTTTGTTACTGACGGCTCCCGAGAGAGAACCAGTCCATATTTGATGTTTTCTTCCTCATCGGGTTTAAAGTTAATTTGTCCCGGGCCCTGGGAAGCAGCGAAGGCAAAACCGGGGGGGGTGGGTGGTTTTACTGAGGCTGAATAATCCGCAAGAAAATTCTCTGTGCTGTTTTGACAAACATGGCATCGCTATCAAACCTAGTTTTATTGCTATGAAAAACACTAATATCTATTATGATATTCAGTGCATAAAGTAGTTCATTTGTAACCCTTGCTAGTGTGTGACATTTTCTATGATGCTTTGCACTTCTGTTTATTGAATTATCAAATGGTCTAAGTTATTGAGGACTAAACATGGAAAGAAAACATAAGTAATGACTCAAACCCACTTTTTGAATGTCAACACACTTCTTCTTGCAATCAAAAAGTTTTGCCTTCAATTATAATGATACCATTAGAATCTGTCATAGAATTGATGGGTTGTATTAATAATACTAGACACAAAAAAGGCCCTTCAGTGGCAGAGCCAGAGATGGAAGGAAGGGCAAGTAACTCCGACCACAACCTATGCCCCCTCTTTCCTCTAAATGAGAAAGGCACTTGTTATTTCGGGAGGATTTCTACTAAATACACCAATCATACATGATCATCATCCAAAATAAAGACATCATCAAACAATCAAGTTCTGGTGATTTGACCATGTAGCAGACTTCATGTTTAATGTGCTATTTAAACTAAAAGCAGCGAGATTAGTGATTGGTGGGTTGTAATTTGGTTTGCTGCATGTGACACCTCCCTGAATTATTCCCAAAGATTTCCAAACAGTGGTTAAAAAGATCTAGAGGCTTGAAAAGATCTATAGGCTTGAAAAGATCTATAGGCTTGAAAAGATCTATAAAAATATCTATATGCCTAGTGAAAAAGATCTATAGGCTTGAAAAGATCTATAGGCTTGAAAAGATCTAAAGACTTGAAAAGATCTACACTTTGCTATGTCCAACACCTCTTTAATTTCCCGCCCATTTTAAACACCTAATATTGCCCATCTTTCAACCCCCCTTCCAACAAAATGGAATGTCTGAAGCATTCAGAGGTACAAAGTCTCACAACAATCTCTCTGGTAATCACATTAAAAATTGTTGTCAACATCACCGCTAACCTAGCTAACATTCATGGATAATGATTCCTTTTAAACTTGAACGCTATCAAAGCAAAACACTATTCTGATAATCTGTTCTGCAGGAACTGCTATATGTTATACAAATACAAGATTTTATTGCAATTATTACAGGCATCAACAATCTCTAGCCTTGATCTTTACCCATTCAATTGCCTCAAAAAAATTCTGGAGTTATTTTCTCTCTCTCACTGGCTCTCTCTCACTCGCTCTCTCTCTCTCTCTCTTTCCCCCTCACAGATACAATTCCAACTTTTTAGAAACTGCTTGTGTTAAAAATTAAATGACACTCATGATAGGCACATTAAGACACAGACACATATGTGTATGTGTGTGTATGTGCACAAATATACACAAACACTTTATCAACACCACCTCTTTCTAAATGAAGGACTTGAGAGCTTCACACGTCCATTTAATTGTTTTGCATAGTTACATAAGAACACTGGTGGAACTTCCATGGACAATTGGGGATATACCCCACATTTTGGCAAGTTGGGTCACTATTTGGTCAATCCCCCACCCCATTTTTCAAGATCCTAATACTACCTTAGACTTGGATTTTTTTATCATGATTCCAAATGGACTCCTAATCACACCATTAACTTTTCATGGAGTGAGCCACAGTGAGTGAAAGGCAGGCACAGAATTTGGGAGCCAAATAAAATCTGATACTACTGATAAGAACCATTTGCTTCTATACCTCAGACATTGATGAAAAATTGATAACACCACTACAATGCTGTAAATATATAATTTCAATTAAGTCCCTAGCTCAAATAGTCAAATAGAGTTTGTTTTCCTTATTGACAATTAGCCTTCACAGTTAAATTCACCTGTTTAATAATTCAATTAGAAAGCAAGGGTCAAAACCCGGCTGTTGCAGATGATTACGGATTCATTTTGCTGGTCAGTGTGTATGCGTCAAAACCTAATCAGCGGTAATCATCCGGTTATGCTATGCCAGTTATGAATGCAACACCAACGAGTTCACAGCCCGATAATTGCCCTCATAATTCACAGGCAATTAGTCAAATAATGCGATATAAGTACTGCAGGTATGTTAATCACATGCAAGATTTCATACCAAAATACCAAGACACAGCAAACAATACTTGCATATATGCCCCAAGCTCATAAAACAGTAGCATTGAGGAAGTTCAGTACCACATTGATAGTATTTATTTTCATTTTGTATTCAAATTATCTCCACAAGAAACAAGTTTTAAAGACGCCGAAATTTATATTTTTGAAGTGCATTTGAACTTTGGAAAGAATCCCTTGCAGTGACGAAATGATCCTAAACATTGAAGACAAGACACTGCTATGCAATTATCAAATAAAAGGTCATCAGCACCTGTTCCTATGGCTTCAGGTTGCTATAGCAAATCCACAAAATTGGCCAACCCCCAGTGTTTCTAGAACATAATTTTCACCATTTCAAACAATTTTAACAAACAAGATTCTGCAATCAAAAAATTAAAATTTGCTATGTTTTACGAATGGCCAATGCAAAGGCTTGGTTTAGAGCTGATAGAGGATGATTGTTTCAATGAGATTGACTTTCTTCTCTCTACCCACACAACAAACTCCTCACGGACATGTCTAGAAAATGATATATCCGTAAAACAGCGTTCTGACAATACATGGTCTTAACCTCAGAGGAAGTTCCTAAAGAATTCCGTTATGTAGAAACCCTTCTACTTTTTTCCTCTTTTTATCGTCTCCCCTCTTTTGGGAGGCTCTCCCTCACCTCTTTTGGAGGAATTACTTGTATGCAAATACCTTGAGTTGAAAACCGTGGACTGTGGTATGCGGTTTTGTTATACATGTGTGTGTGCCGAAGCTTCTTGTCAGACACGATGTCAGCGCCTGTAGGGGCTGGCACGTAGGAATTTTTGTGTGTGTGGTGGTTCAAATGACATTGAATCGTAGATGATTTGTTGAGAAATGCGTGCACGCAAGAATGTCTGCCACATATCTATTTGGTAATATATACATAGCCTACCTAGACAAGGTTCTCATGTTGATTTAAACAGCAATAACCTCGGCAAAACTAGCAGTTGAATCACCGCTATATGCAACGCGGTGATATCATCTATGAATGTTAATTTTGGGGGAGATTTAAGTGTTTTAACACAATACACCTAAGTACATCAAACAAACTACACAAGCTCAACCACCCAGACACCGACTGTGTATACACTGCTCCTCTCGCATGCTCATCAGAAGCACGCAACTGTTTTTGTCATGGTAAATTGGTAATAGCCCACCCCCACTTCCTTCATGTCCTCTACCCACTGGATCTATCAATGCCTAATCTTTACCCACAATCCACCTGTGCCACAACATATGTAAGCTAATTCTTCAAGTGATGCATAGATGGAAGGGCATAGCATGCTCTCAATTCAACAGTTTAGGAAATCATGACAAAACATGTTTTTGTAGAGCTACTTTCAATAAAACTTTGATGACCACCCTCGGATTTTCTGTTCTGTTTTGTTAGCAATCCTAGCTACGCATTTCATTATTTGATTACAAATTCTAAGTTTTGGTTGTGATCATAAATCGCCCACTAACTTTCATATACTATGAGCAAGAGAATTAAGTTCAAATATGAAATAACCCATTTTTGTTTTAAAATTAGAGAGTCCTGCAGTAACCCCAGAATACAACTTAAATCATACGAGATTAGTCTGATACCGGATGTCCTGTTAAGTCATCACAAGCGGCAACAAAGCAAGGGAAACAACCAACGCACAACACTGAAACTGAAGACACTCAAATTCGACTAAAAGCTAAGATCACCTGTCCCAACAGTTGTCCATCCATGGGGTATAGCAGATGCACACCGTGGGAAGTCTGTCACTGAATCCCCACTACGGGGCAGACGGACTGCAAATTTAGCCATTTTGCCTCAATTTTCTCTGGCTATTAGCTTTCCAATAGAATCCATTTAAATAGTGCTAGCCTGGACTCAGCAGGTTTTCTTGTCACCTGTATGAATGTGAGGTAAAGACTGGAATCTTCACCTGTCATCCAGCTATCTTCCTAAAGTCATTCCCCTTAGATCTACTATAAATATCTATTATTCTAATAGCCAAGAAAACATAGTTCAATGCCCACCAATCACTAATCTAACTGCAACTGCTCCGATTGGTATTCAGGTTGCATTCAAAGCACGGTTCTCAAGTACAAAGTCCCCAAATCAATTTGTAATTGAGAACATGGTCCTGGCATTTGAGAAAATTGATCCACTGCAGATTGTTGTGGCCATATTTGGGACTGTCTGATTTCTTCCAATCTTGGATGTTTGTCACTTCCAAAGTGCCAAAATTCCTCAAAAGTACATTTGTTATTGGTCGGTCTGATATTTTGATTCAATTTTCAAGAGGGTATTACAGCTGTTTGGTTGCAAGTTCATGTTTGACCAATTGCTGCTCTCATATTCTTTATTCGTACGTGGGTATGTGAGCGGATGTTCTCATGCTCTCCATCTCAGACATGACCAGTGATATGATGAGTACTCAAGACAATTGTATCCACACTACAACACCGTGACCAAGCAAATTGGTCTACTTAAGTGCTTTACATATTACATCTTCAGTAAGGTTAACCTACTCAAAGATTCATACTCAATCCGCTGGTGAAACTTTCAATTACACTTGAAAAACCAGTGAACTCAAACTACAGTGTTTTGTGAATGTTAAGGCCTAATAAGTTGGGATTTATTAAATAGGCTACAAACAAGGCCAATTTTCAATTAACGACATCCTCATGTAAGATCTGATATACTAATTTACAGAAACATGTCATAGGTTTTTTTTTTTCAGAAAATAGGGCAAAACTATGGGAAAATGTACCCAGCATGCTATGATGAAAACATTAAAAACCCACAAGCACTGACATTTGAAAGTTAGAATATAATTATACTTGGCACAGGCACAAATTCCACTTGAGTTAAGAAAATTCTTGAAGGTGAGGTTAATATGGTTCACAGAAATCAGCCACACTACTGCCTCCAAGAGTCACTGCCTTTGGGAAATGGTCACATGCCTTAGGGAAATGGTCACACGCCTTTGGCAAGGGGTCACACAGTAGAGAATTGCTGAGTGGGAAGATGTCTCATGTATAGTATCAAGCCCAAATTGCCATGGCAACTTATTATTCAAGAGAATTCCTATGGGAGAAAGACTGGTTATTGGCTCAAAGTCATGGGGTTTACCCCCAGAGTTGACCCCTTTGTTTGGTGTCAGTGCACCAGTAGTGGCACGTGGCGTGGTGGCAGTCTGCTAAATGGGAAAGGCCAAGAAAAGAAAGGCTATGGCATTTTTGTCCTAGATTTAGCCTGCAGTGTTTGTTGATGTTCTGCTGGTTTAAATGCTTGTCTGTCTGGCTGGGTGAATGGCTATCTAAAAATGACTATCCAATCACGGTTTAGTGATGCCAAATTCCAATCTTGGGCCTGTTGTCAGTATGTAACAGTGTGAAATTCCTATAAGATATGCAAAAGCGTTGTCACCTAATTACCATTTCACACATAGCTTACATCTGTCCATGTTCAGAAAGAGTTGTGACGTTCTTTCAAGTGTCAAAAACATGAAAACACAGATTGGGACATAGGAATTTATTTGGTATAATATGAATGTACCATGTACAAGTTATGAATTTTTCACAAAGTAAATCAACTATAATGTAACATTATAGATCCACTGTAAATAGACCTATACACCTGCCTATGCATGTCAGAAAGATGTATGACATCTATCAGTACACAAGACAGTCATGCCATTGTTAAGAAAGTTGCTAGTAAGTTTTAAGTTATGAACTTATGATTAGGCCCTATGCATTGAATAAAATAGAATCCTCAGACAACAGCAATTTACATATAACCAGAATACTATCATCAAGGAGGCAGAAGGGAGTTAATTTCCTCAGTCAAGAGAATCGTTTGCATCTCTCCTACTCTCACAAGTCCAAAATTAAATTTAAATAAAAGGAAGCCACACTCTACGATGGCCTCTCTATTCTAATTTTTCAGAGAGGAAAAACTTACACACACTCACAAACCATCACAACATGCATGTTTTTATTCCATTTCCTTGTTTACGGATCTACCATATGCGCTTCCCTGAGGTCACTGACTGTGGGATTTCTTGACATGGATAGTTTTCTTGCTTGCATTGTTTAAATAACAACCTGAAACTCTCAAGCAGTGGCTTAAATTTTGTTAATTTAAATGATTTATCAGCCTAGTCTCGTGTAAGAAATATTTCTGTACTAAAATTTTGAGCAGTGATTTTAATTAATTAGAAGTGAAAAGGTAAAAGTTGACTTTTCAAGCTGAGTTAAGTTGTACAGGCCAGTAATGATAAAAACTGATTTTGTCCTATTAGGTTGCTTCCGTTTAGCACTTGGAGGGTATGTTAGGATACCTATTAGGCATATTACAGACACGCAAAAAATTCTGATTTTTTTTTATTTTTTTTTATTTCATGATTATCAATCCACTGATAGGGCCGTGAAGTCAACCTGGATCCTGAAGCCACTTAGAGTTGTAAACTATAGTTCAGTGACTGACTAGTAGGGGGCTATAAATACTGACTAATTGACAGTGTCAAAAACCACATACAGGGCTGTGAGATAACCATTTATCAACAAACATGCTAATGCATTTCCCATTAAGAATCAAAACAATGGTAGAGGTGATATATGTTAATTGGGTTCTTATTTACTGTGTATAATTGACTAGTGAAAAAATTGTCTAGCACATTCTGTATCACTTTACATTCCTCTCTTAAAGGCACTATCAGTGATCCTCCCGAAAGAGTCAAAATGTTTGAAATTTGCAGTAGTCCAAAAGTGAATGATAAGTCTGTAGAATTTGCATAAGTTATTTTTTCCAAAGCAAAATGCCAAAAAAGGGAGAAAACAGCACTGTTCAAAGATATGAATCTCCATTCAAAGCTATTCAATTAAAGGCTGACTCAGAGATTTTGAAATCTCTAAATTTTTTCTGTATTAATTAAAAATAGTCAACTAGAACTAAAGATAGTCACATAAAATGCACAATTCCAAAGTTTGAGATGAATCGCATTTTTTCGTTTTGATGCAGTAAACATTTATGTGTAGTATAACAGTGCCATAGGATACTGTGTATAACAAAATTTCCGGATCCTGAATTTTATAACAAAGTTGTAATTTTCTATATGAAGGACTTTGATTTAAGTTAAGCTATTTCACTCAGTGAGTAGTATATGGACAAGCATTGTGTACATGCAAAAAACATGATTTGTTTGAAAATTGAGGGTGCCCTCCTTGGGAAATCTCTGAGTCAGCCTTTAAACAGACTGTAGAAAGTGTCTGTACGGATAGTAATGAGTAACATATCCAATTTTGTTTTTATTAGGTGGCTTCCAGCCTTATAACTTGCAGGGTATGTTAGCTATACTTGTTAAGTTGTTACAGACATGCAAAAATCTGATTTTTGATTATTTTTGTCAATTTTCTGATTTGGCAAATCACTGATAGTGCCTTTAATTTCCCAATTCTTTGTTTTCAAGAGAACAATGAACTTTGTACCTTGACATCAGCTTGGAAAATACTAGAGAGTTTATAGGAAATCCCCATAGAACAATTGCCAAGTTTTTCTCTGCCCCCAATATCATATTCCAGCCTATATACTCCAAGGACCTTCCATAAGCAATAAATCTGTGACAGATTTATAGGTACAGGGTTCACTTTTGAGCAGCTTTAAATAAGGAAATTGTGCAAATTCTTCAGAATTTTATTGCTAGCCGCCGACAGTAGAGTGCTGTGTAAAAAAAATCATTTAAAAAACAAACACTGTCATTTTTACTGTGCCTACTTTAGCACATCAGGTGCATCAATAAATGGAAACCTAATGCTGCTACTCTCCTGTGCCATAATGGAATGACTGTTGAAACAAAGAAATATTTGGACAGAAATAATAAATGGAACATTGGCCCCCTATGTGTGCATGCCCTACATGTGATTCCATACATGCCTATCAGTTTTTATACTATGTAGGACAGGTCTAGACTGTGCCTGTGAGGGAAGGGGCAGGTGTCTAATTAGCCATTTTTGTGATTTCCAAACAGTGGAACCTCCCTTGTATACTAGTATCAGAAAGTGAGTCTAAATGGAAAAAAAAAAAAGTAGCCAGTGAATGTAAGACACAGCCTGCAAATATGTTCACTGGCGGCAAATTGCTCACAGAAATATTCCATTTATTTGTGAACTGAATCTTGAGAGGAATTCCAGTATTCTGCCACCACAATCCTTCAACCTGTAGTTTATTCCGTTGAAGGCTGCCGAATTTCATAAGGGTACAATACAAATTCTGGTGGCACAATACAATTTTTTTCGAGTACTTTCCATGCAACAGTTTCAGTTTTTATGAAATATAATTTGTTTGCACTTTTTAACAAAATTAATCGCACTTGCCCAATATCCTAGGCTAACTGAATACAACAAAACCAGATTTTCTTCAAAAACCTCCGCCCAAATTATCATTTTGAACGTCATCCTTTTAGAAAAGTATGTCACTTTTAACAAGAGCTACACATAAATATTCATATATCCCCTTAACCCTAACCAATGGACCGGGTCGTTTTGCCTGCCGACGGCCCAAATGCAACGAAAGGCCATCTATTTTTTATTTTTAAAACGCCAGATGCAACTAGAGCCAAAGTTTGCGTTCATTGCTCTCGGCCCGTTTTTCCCTCCCGGCACAGGATAAGTACGTAAAGTCAATAACGCCCAGATCAACAAAAACCATCGCGCCATTTTCCCGGAAGACGGCCCAAATGCAACGAAAAACATCGTGGGGCGTCATTTTCCGGAAGACGGCCCAGATGCAACGAAAACATCGAGCGCCATTTACCCGGAAAGACGTCCCAGAGCACGAGAACCATCGCGTGAAATTCAATAAAAACAGGGTAATAAATAAATAATAAATAAATAAATAATGGATGCCGATAACTGCACTCTGATCTGCATGAAATTTTTGTAGCTTAATAGTTTCGCCAGTCGTGAGTGGCGGCTATTACGGCTACATCTAGGTCGTGCGTGGCTCTATTATGCTACGTCATCCCCGGTTTACGTCATGACTACGTTTATGCATAATTAACCCATACTTATCGAAAATGGTGGCGCTATCACCATCGAATCGAAATTGTCTATGATCATTTGTACATTGTCAACCGGCCCTGATGAAAAGCATTGCGCCTTCCGCGGGCACAAACCGTCCAAAGAAATGCAGTGAAAAGCATCGCATGCATTCCAGTCAATAACGGCCCAGATGCAACGAAAAACTCGCGTCATTTTCCTTTCCGGGAATACGGCCCCAGGTTGCAACGAAAACAATCGCGTCATTTTCCGGTAAGACGCCCAGATGCAGTGAGAGCCAATGAGAGTCATTTGCCGCGACCAAAAATAGTTGTTTTGACGGCCGAGATGCAACAATAAGCCAATTTTCCGACCGGATACCACCACCACGTTTCGTGCCTCTCATTTCCTCTTTCCTCTCGGCTGCGTTAGGGTTAAGGGAAGATTTCTGTTTACATTTCAACGCATTGAAATAACTTAGAAAATGAAATCCATCCATCCTTTTATCTACCTGCTACTGTTTTCTAATCTTGCCAACGATAGGCCTTATCACACAGATCATATTATTTTTCAGTTCGCCTTCACTTTTTATCTGTCCTTTCTGACTTCTCCTCAAGTGTTTTAATGTCCCTCATCCACCACCCCCTTCTAAGCTTAACCTTGCAATCCTTAAAATCCCTCAGTTTTCCCACAGGCAAAGTTATAACCTCAACGCAGTCAACCCTTATTAGGCAACAATAAATACACAAACAATATCAGTCCATATCTGGCTTGATTATGATTGGTGACCCCTCATCCAAAGGACGTCATCCACCATGCTTACTTGCCTTTTAGGGGCAAATGATAATTGTCTTGACTTTTGACTACTGAGTACCATAAACTGTGTGAATTTGGCAGGATTAATTTTTCACTATTCCATGAGAAGGAACACTTTCTGCAAGGTTTTACCATCAAGAATGATTATATATAATTTTTTCCAGGCCAAATTGTGGGCATAGTGGAAAAAGATTTGGCCCTGTTGGAGGTTTCGCCGAAACGGGAGGAGGTGTAGACAGCAAGTTATGCATTTCGACTTCAAATCGTAGTGTCTTTCAACCCCACAAAAGGCCCCCAAAAAGGTTCATTGTTTATATATTAAAGGAGAGACCCCAGTGAGATATGTAAAGTTTTTCATCTGAGTAGCTTATCTACACCACAAAACTACACCGAGAAACCCCCATCCTTTAAAAAATCTGCCCACCCGTTTTGATTTGAGAGCTAAAAAGGTGATTTTGTAAGCATATGTCAAATTAGGCATTGGTCGACCAAGTTGAAGATGGGAGCGATAGTTTCACTTCATACTCCAAACCAACTCCTTTTAAATTATAGCCCTAAGATTTCACAGAGTAAATTTGAACAACCCAGGTTTTTCAGAGTCCAGAACACCAAAATCATTGCCCCTTCCAGAAAAATCTGGGTTCCTTGGGAATGAGGCCTAATTAACATCGGGCCATGGGACCTTATGAAAACTTATTTTTTTAATGACAATTTAAAACAAACACACATGCACAAAACCCCAAACCTGCATCGCACAGGTGAATATGGAACAACAAACAATAAAATAATGGCTAACTGACATGTTTCAAACAAGTATTGTAACCAGAAAGGTTATCTGTTTCATCTATTGTTACCATACTATAAATAAAAGACCTTGCTGCAACAAGAATTGTTTAGACTTTCGTCAGCCGCAGAGTCAAATTATCTTTGTACTCCTTAGGATTTAGACCAAGAATTCCACATTTCAAGTACACACTATAACTTGTCTACTTCCATAGACCTTTTTTATTATCAAAAACAACAAAAGCCCACTAGCTACAAATGAGGGGCTCCCTTGTGTTAACTGTTACTCACCCATGACTGCTCACAAAAACCCAAAAAAGGGTTAACTAGTTTTCAAACTGACCTTGTGACCAGTGTTGCCAATAAAATTTTGATTAGGTGCGGCACTGGATCAGAGCAAAAGTAACCCAATTTTTACCTTAACTTAAGCATTGGTTTCTATGGGACAAAACATCACGGCTAACCCAAACCACGCAGCACCACCGAAAGTAGCACAAAGTCTACGAAGAATTAATGTCTCCAAGGCTAAGGACAGTGTGAGAGAATGTTAAAGTTTGCCGGAGTACCTCTCATCAAATGAAAGAGTGAAAAATCACTCTTGATTTCGCTTATTTTAATTACTCTAAATCGATTGGCTTTAGGCTCTAAAAGAGCGGCAAAATGCACCACCACGACACCTTCACTCGCGGTTAGCAGAGCTCACTCTCTTACCGAGTGGCTCAAAAATGCCACTCTTCTTCGGAGTAAGGCCCACTCTGAACTCTTATCGACCGATTTTAGCTCTAAAAGAGTGGGAATGCTCACTCTTTTTCGGAGTGAACTAATAGCCAATCCGAAACGCCGCAACATCGCGTGGATTTTTCGAACAACATGGCGACGAGTTAATGAAGACCTCAGCAACGTTGAACGAAGTTGAAATTAGTGAAAAAATCATAGATATCTTCACGGGTGAGTATATTGTATGTGTGGTCACAGTTTCATAGCATTTACAGACAAAGTGTGGATAAGCACTAATGGTCAATTTACTGTAATTATCACTCGTACATACATACGGTAGTCTGCGCCAGGCCGCAGGGCTATCGGCTTACACATTACGGAACGCACAAGTACATGCATGTCACGAGCATGCATACGCGTGGATCATACACGTCATGCATGCCACAATCATGCATGTCTAACTGAATCATGCAATGAGCGTCCACAATATTCATCTCATGTCACGATGCTATAAATTATGACCTACACATAAATATACTCACCACACAACACAATCTAAAGAACACAGCTCTAAAAAGTGACTAGTTCACTCTAAAAAGGAGTAATTAGTTCCATCTTTCCTTAGAGTTATTATGTTCACTCTTTATTTTGAGTGAATCTTCACCTCTAAAAGATGCGTCACTCACTGGCTTTTATTTTGGAGTAGATTTCACTCTTTTAGAGTGGTTTTCACTCTTTCCGTTTTCAGAAGTAGCTTAAGTGGAGAGTTTGTCAGTAGCATTTGTGTAATTTTTTTTTTCAATAAAAATTAATAAAAAACAGTAAAACAGCAAACCCTTAAGAATAGAATTTTCATCCAAGTTAGTTGCAATAATTGGCCCTTATGGATATAAGCCTCCAGCACTGACTAAAAATACTGTAGTTCTATCTTTATTTGGTTTACTTGGTCTTACACTCTGCAAGAGTACCTAGCATACCTATCTTGAACAAAACTGCTAAAATTGATTGGTGATGATTTTTTAGACAATGCATTTCCATCCCCAAATTGCAATTGTGCACCAAAATGTACGCATACATTTAAATAACCTTTCAGAGTAAGGCCATTAATATTAAAGGGTCACACATGATCCACAAGCTTGTCCCCCAACTCACCCTGCAAAGTTGAGATGTTGTATCATCTGAACTGTTCGCCTTATAAATGTAGTGTACCCAATCTGCAAGTTTGCGAATGAATTCATATCATAAGAAATATAGGCAAGTTTGTATTTTCTGCCCATAAATGGGAGAAATATTAAAATCACGGTAGCCTATAGGGTCCTGTGATACAAGCATTTGTTCATAACACAAACCCGCAAGATCGGTATCACAACACGAAATTTGGGGAATACGCTTTTCTTCAATATATCTAGTGAACCATAAATAAAACAGAAGGTTCTTGAATCCACAAATATGCACCTCTTAAGCGTAAAATGGTATACAGTTGAGGATTTGAGATCAGCTTGAAACCAATTGCCTGTCAAAGTCTGTGAAAAGTTAAGATGGACAGCCATCCTCCGCTCGCCCGATTTCTATCGCACGATCAAATAACTTTTATGAGTGGAATTTTTTATCGAACCTCGACACAGGTCACTTTTCGAATCTGATAACTGTCAGACAATTTGCAAAGAAAAGGGCGCTTTGATCTTTAATTAACCTAGGCTATTATCAAGCTTGCCGCCCATTTCCCGTTAAGTTTGTGGTAACCATTTCAATTGTTGCTATAAAATGTAAGGTACAGTACAAAATGAAAGGCATTTTGCCTAAGGTATCAAATTGCTATTTTTTTTTTTTTTTTTTTTTAATGATAAGATCACATACCACAAACTACCACAAAATATTGTAGGTTCTATAACTATCATATACCACAATATACCACAATATTACCTTGTGTGGTATTTTGTGGTCTAGAGCCTTGTTAGGGTTATTATAAGATATAGGCAAGTTTGTATTTTCTGCCCATAAATGGGAGAGAAATTTAAGTACAGTAGCCTATGGGAACCTGTGATACAAGCATTTGCTCATAACATCAAACCGCAAGATCGGTATCAACAGAAATTTTGGGAATAGGCTTTTCTCAATGATATCTAGTGAACCATAAATAAAACAGAAGGTTCTTGAATCACAAAATGCACCTTTAAGCGTAAAATGTATACAGTTGAGGATACTAGTATTTGAGATCAGCTTGAAACCAATTGCCTGTCAAAGTCTGTGAAAAGTTAAGATGGCAGCCAATCCTCCGCTCGCCGATTTCTATCGCACGATCAAATAAGCTTTTAATTGAGGTGGAATTTTTTAATCGAACCTCGACACACCTTTTCTAATCTGATAAATGTCAGACATTTTGCAAAGAAAAGGGCGCTTTGATCTTTAACACTAGGCTATTATGCAAGCTTGCCGCACATTTCCACGTTAAAGTTTGTGGTAACCATTTCAATTGTTGCTATAAAATGTAAGGTACAGTACAAAATGAAAGGCATTTTGCCTAAGGTAGCAAATTGCTATAGGGCAGAAATGCCTTAAATTGCCTCCAAGTTGATGTGACCTGATAGAATCGCTCCAAGGTATGAACAGAACCGAGACATGTTTCTGAATTTTAAAAGTGTGTAGTATAATAGTTGGAGAAGAATGCTTGGAATGGAGAAGATAAGAAATATAAAAATATTCAGCATTATTAAGGTTAAGATAAAATCACAAGGGTGTTCTTGATTTCATGGTTTTCATTTTGCTCCAAATCTGGTCATTATCTATTTGATTTCCCCCATAATATGCAAGAAACATTGCAATCTCCATTTTCATTGGCACTGGGAGCATTCCGATGATCCATATGCATCGGTGTCTTAAAGAATTTCATCCGTCTTGGGAGATTACAAATTCCCCGCTGTATTACGAGCAGTGTAACTTGAAGAAAAGATATGGTGTTAAAAGAAAACATGAAAATCAAGCCGCAAATCATAAATATTCACTTCAAGCTTCTTGACTCGTAGCGTGGATAATCTCTCATAATCCCAAGTGCAATTTGAAGATGATCCACAATTCTTTGATTGTATTTCAAACACCAAATGCAGTCCTCAGAATACCAAAGACCTGCATCTGTACTTCAACCGGCATCAATAGCATGATCTTGCCACAGGGAAAAATGAGAAATGCTCTACAAAATTTTTGTTATTCTCTAGACATGTCAGTTTTAATTCTATAAGGAGGGGAAATTACCAGACACTCATTTATCAGCTGTGATAATCCTGTCATTCTTACAAAGAAATAAAACTCTAAGAAGAAAATTTATAACCCAGGTATATCTGTAATTCTATCATCAATATTGCCATGTGTTTTTTAGCCACCAACAAAAGGCTAAAAATGGACCCTGTATATAATCGGCTCATGTGGTCATTTTAAGGCCCTTTTCTGCCACTCTTGTAAATAAAACCATTAAGAGAGTGGCTTACTTCAAGCAGCTCTATAACTACATCATCAATATTATTACATGTTTTTACCAATAACAAAACCCTCTGCAAATTGAAATTGACCCAATAATCAATTACTGATTACAAAATCAATGGTCTTCATCCTTCTTTACAACAAACTCTAGCCAATCCTACAGAATAAATTGTATGTAATCCATGGATTTCTGTAGTTCTGCCATCAATATTCTGACCAAATTGATATTGACCACCCCTGTTAATCTGCCCATTTTATGGTCACTTTCTTGTTGTTACCTTAATACCAGCTTAGCATTTGAAAGTTGTCTTAAGCTCTTGTTAATACTCTCATGCCCACCACACCATTTGTCAATATTACTGGACTTTTTAGTCTAAAGCTTAGGAATTCAGGCCAATGGCAGGGACCATTCATAACACACTCAGTATTGGCTGCATTAAATATATGGCACTGTTAGAAGGAGGTCTAAATTGAGACTCAGACAGATAAAAAATGTATAGTATCATAACCCATTTTCACACATAGAGGCCTACATGATAGAAATCGCACTACTTTTGGTAAGAGAAAAAACAAAGGTGATAATAAAATGTCTGTATTAATCAGTCCTATTTACCACCTCAAATATAATCTATACACTTTGAAGTCATTGATCTTTCCGCTATAAATAAAAGAACGGATTACACTGAATTTGTATTTGCCATGATGTCATCAAAAAACTTCCGAAATGCAGCTGAATAACACAGGCCTACATATTGTCATTCAACATTTTCATGACCATTGAATGTATGGGACGCTATCAATATTTTAACAAAATATCTATAAAGTTGTAGTCTTTTTTGCAACACCAGCACAACAAAACAAAGGCCGACATAACTGTCTACATTAATCAGCTACTGCGTACTGCCTCAAAAAATAACCGAAGCACTTTGAAGTTTATTCAACAGTCCGACTTGAATGGCCGACTGGATCAAGCAGGCTCCCATGCCAAGAAAAAGTCACCGCCTGACCACCATTAAAATTCAATTTATATATTATAATTAGACCGTGTGCCAGTGAATAATTCTAGGCCTATTTAGTCACGCTAAGCATGCCAGGTGTAAAACAGCCAAAAACTTGGAAACTGCAGCTCAATCAACTTCAACCATGTTTTTTGTGTTTTTACTTTTCACAGATTTGTCGAATTAAGAAAGAGAGAAATGAGTATGACCTTGCGAGACAAAAATAGTGATAGGACTGATTTGGTGGTCTGACATTGCATTGTGTGAAAATAACCCCATTAAAATCACTTTGATTACCGGTCAAAGTAACGGTACACTTATATTGAAAACAGTTTAAAAAACTAATAGGCCTAGTATGGCATTCTGAAAATTGAGTTCACCAGACGCATGGTCATAGCATATCTAATGAATTCACACATATATTAAGATTCACTTGAAATCGTACAATTTGTGTTTGAAGGACATATTAACTTTAACCTCAAATTAGTGACCTAGGGTTCAAACCCTTATGAGAAGTTAATTTTGTTTGATTATATGCTTTTCTTTGTCGGTCTTTTCTGACTGAAACATTCTCTTCTTTCAGTATCTTTCCACATATATTCAACAATTCATGCTGTGTGATATTTTTTGTACCAAGCACTTGCAGACCTATTTAATAGTAATCTTTCATCTCTTTCACATATGGACCCACGTTTGCCGATTAACTGTTACAGTTCAAAATATTCTCTTAAGGATCTGACATCCCTCTCATCAAAACCTAATAACAATATCAATTATCTCATATTAGCACTACAGCAGGGGTTCCATTCCATCAGGAGACATAATACTAACTACAACAGAAACCAGAACCAGTACTACATCCAATGACAACAAGCTACAAGACCCTTAGAAATATTTTCGGAAACCAGCAACCCAACTCTCACAACCACTCTCAGTGGGTGAGGATGGATCTGGATGAACGACAGGCACCTAAACACCCTCAAACCATAGGTGTGTATACTATACCCTCATCTTGTTCACATCACCTGGTCACAGCTTGAACTCTGTCATGCCCCCTTAAGGTCTTGGTGCTTCTACCACACACACATCCCACGTGCACTTTATGGATGATACCAAAACGTTTTTCTATAATAAACTTTTATTAAGGCTTTCTGCAAAATTAGCAAAGTAATTTAAACTGGTATCATATTTTATGAGAGTATCATGATAATTTCCAGGTGGAGGTAGGCAAATTCCATGCTCTTTGAATAGTCTTTGTCAAGATACACAGATCATCATATGGCAATGAGGGAAATTGGTCCCCTACCTAAATTCAGGGAGAAAAGTGATCAGATGTGAGATTACTCAAATATTGAACCCGGAACATTTTTCATTTCTTTTTTGCTTCTACCTTTCCATTCATAGCACTGTTACATGACAGAGCCTTTGTTACAGCAGTCTTACATTCATGTAAGCATCTCAAAATATATAATCCTAATCCAAAATCTATAATCCTAATCCTAATACAACCCCTGAGCTTGAACCATAAACCCTAAATCATTACCCTGGAATTTTGTGAGGATGCTAAATGAAAATAGAGCCATTACAGAGATCCTATCAATCTACCTATCAACTGCATAAAACCAGATAACAACTAGAAACACTTCCAGAAAGTTACTGAATCGGCATGGTTTAGCGACCCCTGTTTACAAGAATGTTGCTTTTAATGGATCAGCTGTTTAGAAAACATGCAGCGGAGGGGCAGCCCATAACACCTGAACAAGCACCGTCCAAACAAGATACTGGCAATATCACGTCACAGACATGATACCGTAAAGTGAGCCTAAGCTTCAGCTGGTTTGTCGTGTAAGGCCAGCATTCTAAGAAAGAAGAGCCTCTGGGTATTTAGCAATCTGTACAAGGATTGTCACAGGGGAGAACTCTTCTCTAGCCTCAATGCTTTGAACACAGTTCAATGTCCTCTATATAACAGTGCAATGAGATATTGATCCATTGGCTTCTGGGCATGATACATGATACCCAAACTACATAAGACATGTTAACAAGTACATAAGCATATATAGGTCTCATTGAACTGTGTCTTGGGAGTTGAGAATATCTATTACTGAATGGTACATGTACTATAGCCCATTTTCTTCAAGTTGGAGCATGACCTATTCCTGTTGCTATTTAATTTCTACCCTTGTCCTGTTTGACCTGGCAGCAGAGTGGTCATATTTATTATAGCGTTTAACATAAGGTGGCATCAACCATCACCTTCTGCAGTTTAACTTCATATATGTTTTAGGTCATCTTCCATCTTTTCATGAACAGACTATAATATATGTTTAAAATTGTAATTAAATTTCAATACTTTACCTGATTACAGCCAGGGTTATGTTGATGAAGTAGACACCACAATATATGAAAAACAAACAGAGAAAAAAGAGAATTAGAACTACAATTAGTATATTTCTTTTCTCGATCATGCCATTTCCCCCAGATATTTATTTTTGCAACCTTAAGTATGAGTGACATAATTTATATGCATGTTTATAAATACTGTTTGATCTGCAGAGATGAGAAAAAATATGAATGACATAAATTATTGGTACCTCAGATTGAGGACCACTGTGTCTACGGCTCCAAACACTCCAATCATCATTAATATTCATATCCTACTTCCTGTTGGGAGTTTTCCATTATTCCGACGGCAATATGCCAAAGCAACATCAGTTTACAGCAAGTAAAGTGAGCTTGCTTTGACTTGTAACATTGATAACTTCATTCAGGCCCCATTGTGCCACAATTCCCCAACACAGAACCAAGTGCAAAACCCATGCCATTACACGCTTCATCAGGTGTTTCAGCTCAAACCCCCAGTTAGGAAAGAAGCCATGTTACGTGAACTCGTTTAAGTTATGCGAGTACAGCTGCACCCCACAATTAAGTTGTTTTCAACTATCCACGGGCATTCAAAGTCAGTAAACCAAATGGGAATTTTTGATACATGGGGGCGAAAGAGCATCTCGAAAGGCTCATCAATTTAATTTCAAATTAAGACCAAGATGTTTTTCATTGCAAGCCACAACTGGTACAATTGAAAAGCCTTAATTGAGTCAATTAAAATGACCCATAAGCAAAGTCAGTGAGGCTAAGATACAATTAAACTACTGTATTTTGGCTCAAGCCTACTCAGCTCCTGTACTGGTTTCCCATAATTCTCTATACCAACATACAAAGATCACACTCAAAGTATTGTGTGTGATAGGTGCGTATGATAGAAGTTGTGTAAGAGTAGGTGAAAAGCCTCAGGGAGTGTGGGAACATTCCAGCAGGTGACTTTTAATGAGTTTGATGGGAATTGAAATGGTCAAAAACTCGGTGACCTGATAGGCACGTACATCAAATAGTTCTGTATGGTGTCGGTACTGGTCTCAGAACTACATGATTATATTCACGAGGGCAAATTCTTTTGGAAATATTACACCCAAGATTTGCATTAAACAAGGCAAAACACATTTTACAATGGATGGAACAGACAAATACACTTACAAGCACTAAAACAATGTTTCTAAGTTCTGAACGGTAAAAAAGCATAAAAAAAATTTAAAAGATTTTTAAGTAGTTCAGTACAAATTTTACACTGATCATTCACATTATTTAGAAATTAAAACTTAAAACCAAAACAAGAAGAACCTTTCAGCATATTTTTCAAGAGAATGTTCCCCCTGAAGAACACATTTCTTATTACCAAATTTGTATAACTCATAATTAGCAACCCTTTGGGAGAGGGGGTGTCATGAATTGGAGTCTTCCCTATAAGTCTCACTATCCCTCCCCCTCAACTACCTCAAACCTACCCACCCAACACCCATGCAAAGATGTTTTTGCCATGGCAGTTGCTGCAATCTTTAACTCCATGAGAAGCCTTTTCACTGATTGTGAATACACAATTTTTCCCATCCACCCGAGGTGTATTGAGTCCAATCCCACAATGCACTGTTTGGGGGAATTTCACCTCAAGAGGTCAGGTGTCCCACAAAAATCTATTTTTAATTAATTAGCCATAAAACTCTGACTGTTACAGAAACGATTTAGAGCCCACAAAGCACTAGTCCTGTACTTTGGTATTTTTATCATAATCATGAATGTCTTTTTTATCCCCAAGTACTAACATGTTTTATTACAGTGGCAGTATGTAGGCACATTGCAATGCATTCATGGGATTGATTCAATACCACCCTCTGCTTATATCACCTAAACTTGCTTCCCAGCCTGTCACTCAGACATACCCACAATTGCCCCTGACATTGTACCCTCCCTGCCCATTGCACACAAAAAGCCAATTAACATCATATTCTGAAAAATGTTTTTTCCCATTTTGCTGCATTTTACAAAGTCTTTCCCACCATAACCATCTGTATACAATTTCAGGTTGGTAAAAAAGGTAGTTTTGCAGACAACCTCCAACCCTTAACAAATCCCTAAGCAAGTAAATAGTTCAAAACTTTAAGTAATTACAGTAAGATGATACTGGAGTTTGGCAATCTTCCTCAAACACTGAGATTCTAAAATGTCAATATCACTATATTGCCCTGGGCTAATACCACCATGTGTCCTGGTATAGGCCTACTGAGTGGCTGTAGCACTGTATCCCCATGATCACTGAAGTAGCTACAATCTGATCAATTCTGACATCTTAGGAAGAAACTCAATTCGGTATAGCCCCTTCTGTTCTGCTGCCAACCATAAAATAACCCGCACTTATATTCAAAGTTTGATCTGATAGCAACAAAAACGTGTGAATGACCCGGAAACATGTCACTACTTTCAGCAAACTCACAACACATCACTGCCAGTTAATGCCTTTCCTCTTAGCAACTGTCACTTACAAAGTTACAGACAGAAAGCTATCAATGATTACGATCTCTTCCCCGGGGACATTCTGAAGCTTTTCAGGAAATGAAAAATGCTAGCCAAAATCACGCTTTTGTTCATCAAAATCAAAATCACGCCAGCTGGGCCATACAAACATCACTTTATAAAACGGAAACTTGTACTAGTGGTATTCAACTAGTCTTGGGTTCTCTGTCTTCTAGATTAATATTGCAAAAGAGAAATGCCACTATTACATGGACTGTTATCTATAAGTGATGCAATCAAAGACCTTCCTTCAAATTATGAAGTCTGTTTTGTTTTTTATTATGATCTCTACAAGTCACTTATTGTGAGACAGAAAGTGCATACCCTCTAGTGGCACTTCTGGTATTGTAATACCACCGCCATTCTGAAATTGATTTTTGCCCCTAGCGTTTTAAAGTAGAATTACCATTTGCAATTTTCATATGACTTTGATAGTAATTTAGAGACATCCAATTTGCATGTGTTTCACAAATACATGCACAATTTCATTGTTTCCTTAACGGGGAGAATGCCAGACTGCAAAAGGGACATTTGTCAATAAAATGGAAACATTATGTCTTAAGATATGGATTTACTATCACTTAGGGATGAGCAAAAAAATTGCACAACATCAACCTATGGTGCGCTCATTCACCATATGTCTGTCTAGATCCCCAAACACCCTATAGAATCTTGAAAAGACAACTGGGTGATAAAGATTAGCACTGTCTTTCATTTGCATCTTTTATTGGCAGGAAGAATAATTGTTCATGGAGACCCCTAACTAGCAAACCCAGCCGGACAAAATGGCCGACTTGGGACGAGTTGTAAGTCTCCGTTGCAACATAGCCCTGAGGGCAATTAGTGACGAGCGCTGGCTGGTCAAAAAAAATGAGTAGGTTTCTATTGCATAAAGAATAAGACGGCAAGGGCAGTGAGGGCAAAGCACACTATCTCTCCCTCTCTTCACTCATTACCAACTATCTCAGATCGAACTGTGTGATAATCCGATTAGAGGTGTCCAGAACTACTGAACTGAGTCTATTTAGTGCTGGAATCAATTGTGGAATATGGCATAACTTTATCACTGCATGTAAGGGATAGATAAATTATGAATTTGATGATGAAAGCAGAAGAACTTGTTCATTCTGGAACTAGTTTTTGGTGTACAGGGCTAATGCCAACCCTATTTAGTAAGGTATGGAACCCGAAAGTAGGCCTGTATTTGTTTGAATTCTGCTGACAGTATACAGCAGAGGGTGGTTTTTAACAATCCCATAATGCAATGCAATGTGCTAAACTGTACTGTACTAATAAGGCCAAGAGTAATAATAAAATAAACAATGGAAGGTGGAACTTTCTGGGAACAACAAGCTGAAAATGTCGAATTGGTGCCGAAATGTGTCTAGAATAATCTACTAAAAGTCCCCAAAATCCTCTTTTGTGCATTTCAGAAATAAGGGGGAAAAGTTTGTACAGGGGTAAAATTACAAAATATTTCAATTGTCCTTAAATGTGTTTCCACAAACATTTTTGTCTGTCCCAAGGATTAAAAAATGTCTAGTTTGCCCCTAGCTATGCCTTCAGTTTAATAACTATATTGAAAACGGCTCAGGTCATCCTGGGGGTAAATTTTCAGAATGTCGGATTCTTCTGAAAGATGTGTCAAATTCTTCATCTAGTTGTACATGAACACCAAATGAATATTTAACAGTGATGAGTCATTAACTCTTCCTTGCAAAATTAGAGGGCCAAGTGTGATGGGGGTTCTACAGGCTCTATGGGGGTCACTCCTTTCTGCTCTTATTGTCAATATTGAATCCTTTCGGTGATTTGAATGGACTTTTCATTTTCTGTTTTATAATACTCTACTCTACGAGCAATTTGAATCTGGTTTCAATGAAATTGGATCTTTTTGAAATATACCCCGGTGACCTTGAATGATTTCTAGGTCTGTAGTCCTTAAACTACAGGTGTGTAGATAGGGCACTATACCTTTTATTATTTTGGGACAGTCAAAAATGTTGGAAAACACATTTAAGGCAATTCTAGAGAGGGTAATTTTGTAATTTTAACCCCTGTAACAACTTTTCCCCCTTAGTTCTGAAAAGCACAAAGATAATTTTAGGGGACTTTAGTATGTATTCTAGACCCTTTCTGCACCAATCTAGACATTTTTCAGCTTGTTTCCCCAGAAATTTCCATGTAAAACTAAAATTCCTTGCCTATACATAATGTCATGTACTTGAAGACACTATCAGCGCTTTGACCGAAAGAGTCAAATAACCCACATCGACAACGACCACTGCTTAGAACCCACATGCCACATGCCAATCCATGCAACCCCATAATGGCAGTGCCTTCCTAACTTCTCTTATGAATGCCACATTCAGTGATCCATCCCTTAATGAGTGTGCACCTTTCCTGTTCTTTATAAGCGGCCAGATAGCAAGCATGCCTACAACCATTATTCAATCCCAAGGACCATAGTGAAGTATCCTTGCTTTAGTATTGTATCATTTCTCCATCTCACTTGACCTTAACACCTCTTGCACACATAAAATGGCGATCTATTGTGAGGCTGACATGCTAATAATTACCCATCACCATTACTCTACTGGCCATCTTGAATGTACAAACCAATACACCTAATTATCGTTGTCCATGACTGAGTCACAGCAATTGCTTTCACCTTCTACAGATCCAAAGATTAATTTTTATATATTATAATTTATGATTTTAAAATGTTCAACATTTCAAATTGAATGATCAGCATTGTGGTGTTACTGGTGGAGTAAAATTGGAATTAAATACCTAAGAATGCTAATTTACATAATTAACTGGCAGCTGCTGCATACAAAAACAATAAATTCAACTCATAATTGAGGATGGTATTTTTGGCTAAACCCTCTCGGCCCGGACCGTAAGAACCCTTTTCATAATAGTAATCTTATATGCTTAATTCAAGGAAATACTTTACATTTTCCCCTTTTTTAATCACAAGGTTCCATGGGCACTTCAAATGCTTTTTAATACTTTTAAATTTTCATCTGCAAATCAAAATTGAACACTCTTTGGAAATTATGTATTTATAAAGGTGTTAGCATTAGCTAAATCCACTTCAAAGATGTTGAGCAACCATACACAAAGCACCAATAGCACTTAACATTTTGAAAAATATCTGACATTTTTCCTACTGAATGAAAATTGTAAGTAACTAAAATTAAACAGAATCATTACCAAAATATTCCTATTTTCAACTTTGGGTACAACATCAATGGTATATCTAGCTCTGCAAAATTCAGCCAAAGCACAAACAACCCCTCTCTATTGAAGCCTGGATAAGTTCTAGTGACAAGTCACCGACGGCAATTCACGCATGTGTAGTACATTCATGACTGACCTAAGTTCAAATACACCACGTTGCAATATACACACAACCCAATTTGTGTGTACATTGTACTTGTCATGTAAACCATGCTTGACCACGCCACAAACATGGTTCCGTGCAAGAATATGACAGCAATCAATACCTCCCATTGCATTTCCCAGTGCAAACTTGGTTCCACTGCCGGAAAATGGCAATGCATATTTGCAAGGTCACCTAATTAAAAGTAAATGTCACCTTGCAATGATGACACTGTGGGATCAGGAATGATCTAAGTAAAACCGAACGCAGATTTATTACATCTCACTAGTCACATTAAATCGCGAATAATCTACGATTATTTATGTAGTAACTTTTCAACCTCAATTTCCGGGATTGCCTCATGGCGCAAACTTTATAAAACAAAAACAACACCAACACTCACCCACGGGGTTTAGTTAAATTATGTTTTCAGCTTCCGATAGCAGGACCAACCGGATTTTCCCATTATCATTGCGCATATTAATTTTGACCACCTGAGGTCTAAAAAGTCTCTCGAACGGCCAGAAACACCATGCAGGAATTACAAAATTCCCCAAGCTGTATCACAGAATGACGTCACCATTCAAGTAGTAATGAGGAGTAATGAGTGGCGTCTCATTTTAATTGTATACGAAGAAGTGTTTTCGTGCAAAGCTCATACTGAAGACCTTTTGGCACATACGATTGACCAAACATATAGGGCCTATATCATATTACATTTCAAAATTTCTTAATAGATAGTTGGGAAAAAAGCTTATCGAGCATATTTAGAGCAAAGTCGTACAATATTCATGAAAATTATACAATACCTATTTTACATTCAACACATATCTTCCTGAAAACCTGTTTTTCAATGCCCTGATCTGAAATATGCTCTATTCACATACAACATTTTCACACAATTGAAATTTCGGGAAGAAAAAATAGTTGTTATTTCGCAAAATCAAGTCAATCATAATGTAACTCTATAATTTGTGCTGTTATTTTTTACATTTCCATTTGTATTCATGAAATTTGCACAAATAAAACCCTCACAAAAATAACCACATATACAATACAGTAGTCACTTTCCCGAAATTGTTGTAATGTACAACAGCACAACTTTTTTTCAAATAAGGATTAATTTGCTCTAATTTTAGGAGAGTATAATTGATAAAACCCTGGACGTCAGTTTTACTTGGCAAAACCAAACAAATTGTCACAAAAACATGACAGATTCTTTACAACTGTAAACTTTCCTGCCTGTAAATTTTATATCACTACTGGTTGAAACGTATTAGAATCCCATCTTCAAAACCACTTGACTCATAATATTCGGTTGAGAGGGTAGCGAAGACAAACCGGTCAGTTTGTTTGTGGTATTTAGATCAAGTACTGCCAGGTGCCAGATGATTTTTCCCTCTTTGCCATGCATATTGTACACCTCACTCCTTGGTTCCTCACTCCAAGGTTCGGACATTTGAATTTCACACCCAATTTTCATGGCCATTGACTTTGGACATTTGTGTGCCTAGTTTTAATCTCATGGCTTAAAGGTGGCCTGAATTGAAATTCAAATTTTAAATGGTATTCCTTATATTTTTATTTTCTAGTCCTGCACGGGCAGATTTAGAGGGACATTCGTGGGGAATGGGTATAAAATGGGCGATTTTGCATGATTTTAGCAGCTGTTTTTTGAGGGGTGTGCACCACCCATGGGTCCCTTCGGATCCCCACTGGCTACGTCTGAATTAATTTCTTATTATATGCCAAATTGGTCTGAACAAATTAAGAAGTCTCATACATTTGTTTTTGGTTGGGGGGGGGAGGTCGGGGCTCTGTTTACACCACACTTCTTTTTTGCCTAACAGCACTAGATCCTACTCCTATTATGAACCCTATCTGTAGATTTTACTTAAAATTTTGAGTGAAGTCAATTTTGTTACAGGAATATTGCCAAAAAAGCATTTTCAGTGTGTACTATGCTACTGAAAGCCACTGAGACTGTGAAGAACACTAATACCAACCCTACTAAACTTAATATAAATATGAATAATATATGTACAGGTGTACTCTCTACTCTCTAAATGTAAACGAGTGAAAATTTCACTCCCCAAAAGAGTGAAACTCTTGTAAAACCACTCCAAAATGAATGGTTTGTACTTAAATCGAATGAATTTCCACTCATAGAAGAGTAAAAATCACTCCAAAAAGAGTCGATTTCCACTCGTTTGAGGGGTTTAACAAAGGACAAACACTTTTGAGGAGTTAAACGAAGGACAACACGAAAATGAGTGAAAATCCACTCTTTTTGGAGTGATTTTCACTCTTTTTGAGTGGACATTCACTCTTTTCACTCATTTTGAGAGTAGTTTACAAGAGTTTCACTCTTTGGGGAGTGAAATTTTCACTCGTTTACATTTAGAGAGTATATAAGGGTCACGCAAGAAGGTTGTAAGTGCAATAGCTGCCATGTGATATATCTGTGTGCTGCCATGTATTAAGATGACTTAAATTACTTTACCTTTCCTTTAGTCATTTGCTCATGAAATGGTTTTTCAGGCAACTGGTGCTGTCCTGAAGAACCATTTCAAGAGCCACTGACCAAAAACTAAATCCCAGCAAGTGAACCCACTGGGAATCGAACCAAGGACCTTCAGTATGAAAATTATAAACATACAGACTTCTATTAGGATTCTGCTTAGCATAAGGATTAAGAGTAAGGATTACAGTTGGGAATACAGAATAGCTTAAGAATTGTAATTCACATTTATAAACAGGATTGGATTAGGATCATAATTAGGATTAGGATTGTAAATTATGATGGGACTTTCCAGATGCAAAAGGCGTGCACAAAATATTCCAAGCTTCGATCTATGAATTTCACTTTATAAATAAGGCCCTGTATGACACCACGTACATTCCTCGCTACATTTATATAAACACAGTCTTCAGTTACACTTGCCTAAACTGACTTCTGATATCCAAATTCAGCACATAAATGACAAAACGATTTGGTTGCATCGCCCGGGCAAAAAAGCGACTATGATAAATACCGCTAAATATGAACTTTTAGATCACGTTGCCTATAACAGTCACTTATAGGTTTGAAATCTGACTTTGCCATGCTACCGGGCATGCAATTTTACTAAATAATAACGATGGATGTATTGCTACCTCGTATATGGCATGGGGCTGCATGGGGGCTTGTCAGTGGTGAAAAATATTTCACTTTGCATTGCAATCTTGTGTGATTTTCATGATGAAGTGTACATGTCGTGGCATGGAATCGCATAATTCTATTCTGAACACCCATTGAAATTTCAGGCACGGACGCTCTCTCAAAACGCAAGCATGTGAACCAATATTTTGAAGACGTGTTAGTTGTTAGTAACGACTTTGCTTTATCTTAATTGACCTCAAAAGATGTGACGGCGGTTAATACTCAAGTTTTGGTTTGATCAGAATGTAATTACAAGTAAATCTGAAGCTGGCAGCCACAATTTAAGCAAAATGCATGCAAGAATGTTCTGTTAATTATCTTAATTAATATTGCAGTCTCAAACACACATGGACAGACTGCAAGTCAAGTTGGGAAGTCTTCCATTTCTTTTTTTTTTTTCTTCTTTTTGAGAACCTCAGAACTCTTTGGGGACAACTGATACTAACTATAGCTGTCAGTTAGTTCACATCCTCTCTGCCTGCATCAATCCACTACTTCTCAACTCAACTGCACCAAGAAGGGAATAGCTCCCTCACTGTGGCACAGAGGCTTCGGATTATTCTGTAGGTGGGGTTGGGTTGATACTGTAAATACAACACATCTCCAGAGAGCCAGAAATAGACATTACGGAGGCACACACGGTAGATTAACACAAATTAACGCTTCGGTGTCCACACTGCTACTGACGATTCTTTCCTTTTTTTAATAGCATATGTTTGTAGTTTAACTATCTTGATATAAATTTTTACTGTTAGAAGTTTGCCCATGTGGTCATTCTCTAGAAACACTGACAAAAGAATTGGTACATTAGTTCTCAGTTGGATGTGATGGACTGTGTTAAGATGTGACAAAATTGGGTGGATATTAAAAAGAAGGTAGTCCGAGGGAATGTCTTAGGAAGTGTTAAAATAGACTACATGTTCCTTGTCAAAATATTAATATGTTGCTGGGTACATCTGGGTACTACCTCAAGTAAAAAAGTATCCCTAGCTTCCTGACAAAAGAAGTCACAAATTCAAACTTCTACTGACAAAATAACATGCTCTCTAATAAGTGACAAAAAATTGTTTTATGGGCAGATGCTATCAAAGGTCCTATGAATATTGATTTCTAGTAAACATCGGCAAAATCAAAATTGCTTCTGGACCAGAATATTGGTTTATTATTAGGCTGTCTATTTTACCAATTAGTCCAATTCCCACTTCACCCAATTCTACCCCTTAAAACAACCTTAATCCTAACCCAAACCTATAACTGTAACCCGAAACCCTAAGGTTTGTTCATACCTCGCTGCACTGTGCACTGCAGTGCCGATATATCGAACACTTGCCTGACAGGCAACTAAACGCAATCTGCTGCAGCTGCAGTTAAAATAAATTTAACTCGGTTACAGTACCACAATGCAGTATACTGAACAGAGACCGTAATTCGAGCACTGCAACTTACCGCAATGCACGTTGCAGTGTAGTATGAACGAACCTTAACCCTTAATGCTAACTAACCTTAAGTACTAATCATAACCCTAAATCCTAATCCTAACTACTAATCCTAACCCTAAATACTAATTCTGATCTTAAATATTAATCTTAAACCTAAATACTAACCCCTAACCCCTATACACTAATCCTAACCCTAAATGCTAATCCTAACCCTATGTATAAATTATAACCCTAAATCTTACCCGATACAATAGTGGACAAAGTGGAAATATAGATGAAATGAGAAATGCCAAATGACAAGTAACCAGCTCAATAGCCACAACATAAAAAACATGTCCATTTCCCTTTCTTGAAGGATATTTTAAAAGTTTCAAACCCTACTTTCCTGACAGTTGCCATGGTTACAAAATGGACAGAACCATGGCAGAGTGTTTATCAAGATGCATGCATGCATCCTTAATAAAACTCACTGAAGTGAACAACACTCTTTTTATTACAATTTACACTGCCTTATTTTACTTCTTGCGACAAACAAATAATACTACTTCAACAACATGATTAACACACTGGATATATTATGGTCGCCACCACCACTGTCGCCCCACAGTAGCCGTGGCATTCACAATCTAAACATCCGCCTTATCCTGTTAGATATAATACTAAGCGTTTTCTGTAATGAGTGTTAATATGGCTCGATCTTTTCTCACTGAATTTGGCAGATAATTGCCACACGCTATGGTCAGAGCACGTAAGTGTGAGTATACCACGTACCAAAGCAGTGGGCATACTGATTTGTAATAATATTAAGGTATGGTCAGAGTGCCATGAGTAAGAAATGTCCAAAGAAATTAAAATAAGTCAGTTTGGGTTGTTCTTTTTAACTGATGACATTTCTTAATTTCAATTGGGGGAGGGGAGATAATTTCCTCAAAAAAGAGGTTTTGGGTAAGCTCCATTCTATTTGTCTAATGAAAACCTCTTTTAAAAATAATTGAGGTGACTTTTAGGACAAAATTGAGCCAGACATCAAGTTGTTTTTTTTAATAAACAAAATTGGCTAATGTCTTTTTGTTGTTCTGTTGGTTTGTTTGTTTGTCTGTTTGTTTCTCTGTCTGTTTGTTTATTTTGATGGGCCTTGTAAGACTATGCAAGTAAGAATTTGGAGCTAAGGAGATACCAAAGTTCATGCTCCTTTTTTGGTTAATAATTTAATTGATAATATCAGATTGTATCAAATGGTAATCAATTGTAAATCCATCTTTAGCCAGGGAGTTTTAAACAGCCTGGTGTTGTTGATTTGTTATCTTGTTTTATACGGGATCTTCACATTTCTCCTGTGCACACATTGTTTAATAAAATTCCTCATTCCACTCTCAGTGCATATATCACATTCATCAATGAGAAAAAATGCCACGTCTAATTTTTCTTTTTGAAGTCAGTTAATTAAACAAGTTCTGACTATCAATTTCTCGCTTAAGGACGCTAAGAAAAAACAACAAGCCCAAGGGAAAAACCGACACCAAATCAAAGAAAACCTTATCTGGTACCTGCATTTGAAATTCAAACAACTATTAGCACACATATCCTGGGAGCTTCCACAGGGCCACCATCCTTGAATATGCTACCAGCACAACTTCATGAATCTTATAAAAAATGCCTAAGAATTTTTTTAAAAAGATTGGTATTTTCATCAAATCTGCAAGCTTGTGCCCCTCAGTAAGATCCCTGAAACAACGACAATGATACCTACACCAACAGCATTTTTGATTAAGACAAAACCAGCAGGAAGGATTGCCCCTCCCTCCGCAGCTCGCTTAAGAGTACTTCATCCCGCAATATTCCTAACGGTTCCTAACACAATCCTTTGTGTCGTATCTGCAAGCCGTGCACTTTTGATTTTAAAAACCGAAACCCTCGGATGCTATGGGCCTCTAAACTGTGACATTGATAGCCATGCTATGGAGCAAATTTCTCTTGCCCCTTTACCTCCTCTCTATGATATACTCAATACACCAACGGCTTCAAAACAATAAACGCCAGCGACGCTTCATAACACACTACCGCGTCCCAGGAGTTTCACGTGAGTCTACTTACAACATAATTATTACATCTTCTCCTTTTTTTCTATCTCTCTCTCCTTCTGCACCAAATCTCATCGGTGAACCACAGCTCTATAAAATAGCAACACCTGCAGGAACGGACTTCACTGGTCCCCAGTGACTTTCCGCCCGACAGTGCTTCACAATTGAAAACCTAGAGTGCAATGAGCTGTGAGCAAATGGGCACCCAGGAAGGGCAGTGCTCGTTTTCTTGTAGATTTAAACACCTATAACAGGGCGATGAGATAGCTCATGGAGCCAGTTAGTCTGCGTCAATATACGGCCCTCGGTCATGATACCTTGTTGAGCGCGAGCAGTTAAAAGCATAAGTGTTTTTGATCTGGCAGTAGTGCAGTAATTTCATACATGGCAATGTGTGAACTTTAACGAGAATATAGATAAATTATGGGCAATTAAGAAGAGCTGTTGCCAAACATTTTTACGGGTATGCAATTTAATTACCATGTGAGATTTCAATATTGACAGATTTGGCGCTCCTTGTGTTAAAAAAAGGCTTCTGTGGCCTTGGAACTTGTACATCTGTATTTAATGACAATAATAGTATCTATATGCAGATAATTTTATAACGCTCATCCACATGAATATAAAAATTCAATATTTTATGACCTCCTGCTTTTACAATGTAATACTGTCATACAGTCAAGGCAGCCATGGCTAGGTTACATTGCATTGTAGATTATGAAACTATTTTAAATTCAAATGCTTATTGTAAAATATTGGTTGTGTTTAACAATATCTAAGTTACTCTGATCATATTTGCTTGTATTAGTACCTATGCTACAGTAAGTGTCAAAACTGAAACCTTTGGACTAGATGTTTTGACTTAAATAACATCTCAATTTAATAAATTTTGCATTCTAATGAAAAATGTTTTGAAGTGTAATTACCATAGTGGTATGCCTATTTAGTATTCAATCTGACAGTGTCATTTGTCTTGTAGTAGCTTTAAGCACAAGGGCAATACCAGTCATTTTGATTGGTTGTTCGAAGGGTCACATGATTTAGTTAGCCAACCAGAGACATTCTAAGAAAAGCTTACAAGAGCATACAGGTATATTGAAGGTAAACTATTTCGATCATTTATAACATGTAATGAGCCAATCAGAGGTACTGTTGGAAAGGTGATAATCCACAATTCCAGAAATAAACCTAATAATAGTTTGTCATGCGAGTGCAAGAAGGTTGTAAGTGCAATAACTGCCACTTGTCAGAAATTCCCATCAAACATACTAGTATTATGCCAAGTCTTTGGTCAGTGGCTCTTGAAATGGTTCTTCAGGCAACACAGTCACCTGAAGAACCATTTCAAGAGCCTCTGACTCATGGAAAGATAAATTGATAGTTGTCTTAATACATGACAGCACATATATGTATCACATGGCAGCTACTGCACTTACAACCTTCTTGTACTCACACGACCATTTATATTATGCCTCAGAAGCTTCGATGTGGTGCAATACCACTTTGCTACTAGCATGTACCGCTAAACACTACACAATACACAACAATATTGGGCATTCAGCCGTGCAACTCGTCAAGCAAATACTGTCATTTTCTTAGTTTTGAAGCCTTTTAAAAAATATTTTTGTCAAAACAGCTTCTTCTTGCATAGTAATAATAATATTTCCTCGCCAAGAAAATATCAGACTCGTCTTCAACTCGCCCAATATTTGATCTAGGCTTGGGCAATATTTTTAGTTATCAACCTCATGCCATCAATCAATCAATCACTCACTCACTGTATCTAAACATGCATGATTTTAAGTTCTTTTTACATGATTTTTAAGTCATTTTTAATGAAAATAACTGTGAAAATGTGCATCCTAAACTAACACTTCTTATCAATTAAAGTATGAACTTAAAAGAAAAATTTCCAAGAGCGTTACACACATACAAACACTCATAATTTGCTAAAAATGTATATTGCAGCATTCAATAAATGCTGCCCTCACATCCATATTGCTAAAACATTTGGTTAAGTACAATCTCATTTTTACGTCCGCTAACAGATTATGTATCCGCACTAGGTCGTAGATGCCAAATTACATAATAACCCCTTTAGACTAACAAACACACAATGTATCCAATTAATAGACAACAGACTAGGTACCTTCAGGCTGGATAGCTACATTACCTTTGGTTGTACACAGGGACTTGGGGTTTTAACTCAACGTGCAATGTGCCGCATACAAAATACAATTTGTGAGGGGGACTGCAAAAGGTGTTCAACTTCACACCTTAGTGTTGCTATGAAATTGATTCCTTGAACTATATACCAAAGTCTGGCTTTTTCAATTAAAAGAAAATGCTTTCACGAGAAATAGTGACTTGTGTCCTGGGAGGGAGATGAAGTATGGGAGCCATACAAACTAAATAAGGCCTGAATATTGATGTGACTAAATTCACAGACTAAATTTAACTTAATTTCCCTATATTTCACCATTCTGACCATAATTTTTCTACAAACTGTTCAAAATTCATAAGTTAGCAAAATTTTTGGATGAATTCTTGTAAATTTCACCCCAAAATTTGAAAATTTTGACTCACCTAAAGCACCAGCAGTGACAGAAGCAGTAAACAGCATATTAGGGCAATTTATTGTGATAGAAGGCTCCAATAGCACATCACAGGACAACAGACACACAATGATCTTAAAGACTAACCGCTCTGACGGCTAAGAGTCAACATAATCAGCGACAGAAACAAATATCTAAGTCTGGAAAAGAAATAAAATTATGGGGAAAAGCTTCTCGAGAAGCACAATATCTTATTTAGAAAGAAAAATCTCAGCTGTGCCCACTAAAAGAGAGAGAATTGGTTCGGTTTAAGTCTGTATCTAAGTCCCTGTAAACACCACAAAATCGCTTATTTTGACAAAGATTTGTTAATCTTGATCAGTAAATAAAGCGTATGTTCACACAGCACTCATTTAAGATACAATAACACATCATTGGCAGCAGGAAACTAATGACTATTTTTATGATGATTAAAACCATATTACCAGAAATATGGCCATTGATGTCTACCCTTAAGCATCACTTTGCTTAGTTTGACAAAGGATGCATACACGCTACCAGATTTGAAACAAGCAATTTCTTAACCAAAAAGCTACTTTGCTTTGCCAAAATAAGCAATTTTAATCTTTGTCAAAATAACAGATGTCTGTACATAAACTTTACAATTTGTTCATCTTTATTAACACTTCTTTCACAGCATCTGTAATTAGTCATTATCATTCAAGATACCGCCAGGGCCTAACTACTGTACCAGTGTTAACCATCAACTGCTAAATTTGTGTTTAAAAAAACCCAACTCATCCCCTCTCCCAGCACATCTTACACACACCCCAGAAATGATATCAAATACACGCACCGGACTGCAACCAATGCACCTGCCTCCAACCACTAATTGTCAATGGATATTTAGGTCGTTTGGTGATGATGTAGCTTCTTCCCTAAATACAACAAGACAAGTAGTGTATGTGTTATCTGATGCTGCACACCTTTGCCAGTACTCGAGATTAGGGGACTGAAATCCTACCCATCTGACCCATTTTTCAACATAAATCTAAGAGTTTTGAGACACGATGTATGATTTGCCGAAACTATCCCATAATTCCACCCTAATCAATGTGTTTTACTGCCCATCTATCAACTGCAAAACTGGATTAACTTTAATCAGGTCTGGGAGAAGGTACTCCAATGCAGAGAGTAACTCGAGAGCGCCAATATGGGTACATCCACTAAACTTCAGGCGAGTCGTGACAAAATTTGTGTCAAAATTGAGATTGTTGTCAAATGATTCAAGTGTGTGTGGAAATGGACCTGCCAGAGCCAGAATGCTACAAGGGGAAAACACTGGAGAACCCAGGTATTTCAATTCAAATAAAATGGTACAAAAATGAAACATCCTTGTTTGAATATTCATGAGTTCATGGTATCAATTCATTATTCATGAGCTCATGGTATCAATTTATTGGTCAATCATAAGTGAAAAAGCCTCTTCCCCCGGGTGGTATTTTTAACTATTTGAGCTACAACTTCATCCCTAGAGTCAAAGTCCAGTGAGGTATAATAAAATAGATGCGTAGTTTATATCAGAGAAATAGGCCTCAATGTATCGTAATGTTTAATAAAACAAAATAAATCCCAACCCTAAATTTCAATGACCTTTTCTAAATTAATTTAGACAAAATAACCTTCACCAAGACCCCGTACACACTACCAAAATCTCTTATTTCGACGAAGCGTTAACGAAGATTAAAAAATCTGAAAGTATAGTGTGTACGCACTTCCCTTATTTCGACGAAGATTAAAATCGGTTAATTCAACGAAGCAAAACAGCTTCTTTCGACGAAGAGGGTAGTTGTTTCGATTAAGAGTTTCCGTAGTGTGTACGCACGCTTCGTTGAATTAAGCGAAGTGATGCGTGACGGTTGACATCTCAGGGCCGTATTTCCGGTGTCGTGCTTGTTTCGATCTTCGTTAGTTTCCTACTGGTGTGTACGCAATCGTATCTTAATTAAGTGTAGTGTGGACACACGCTTTATTAACTAATCAAGATTAACTAATCTTCGTCGAAATAAGAGATTTTGCAGTGTGTACGGGGTCCAAGTTAAAATTTAATTTTTCAGCTGTTCTCTTGTTAGAAATAACAAAAGACCTAGTGAGCTGGCTTCTTCTAATTGTTTTAAGATAAAAATGCATTGTGGTCAATTTAAATTATGAGTTCATATTTTGCACTGCATTATGGGACATAGTGGACAGAACAAGAAACCCATTTTCATTTGAGGATTTACAGTCAAATTAAAGATTTGCCATTCTATCCCAACCAGTAATCCCAAACTCTCCCCATCTTCTACATCTTTCCTTTTTTATTACATTGCAAATATATTGTCGTGCACATTGTAATCTCCGTTTCCACCAATCTTGTTTCTCGACATCGATATGGTCACCGAGAAGATGAACGCGGGTGCTTTGTTGATCTAGATAGTGTGAGACGAGTAGCCAACGACCAATGCTACCTAATCTAGTCTTGAAACGATGATACGGTCAGCGCGACAATTGGACGCGAGACGGATGATTTAGTTGTGCGGGATGGGGTTACCCGCTACGTTCGTTCGTCGCTAACACTGATATAGTCACTGATACTCTTGCCATTGATCAGGCTGACTGATTTGTGCGTGTTAATTGAGTAATTGGGTTAATACAGAGGTATTCTGTTGTTTAATCAAACATTTTGAAATACAACCAAATAGTCCTCAGCTCGAGTCATCGCCCGATTGGTTATGAAATATTGATATTTGTAATGATTGTGAAACAATTTTGCCTCCGCTAATACTTAAAGCACTTGATTCTTCATACCATACATATTTTTAACTTCTTATAAAATAATTTAATGGTCTAATGGCTAACTGCTGCTGGTGCAAAAGGTCCCCAGTTCAAAACATGGTTGAAATCACGACTTGCCGGGAGTTCATAGGGTTCTCAACAGTTCTGGAGTGAATTGATGAAGACTGGGCAATTTCTGAAGTATAGCCTATACCATCGCAAATCCCTGGGCTAAGTTCATTGACCACCCTACACACCTGCACTTAGCAAGCTGATCCATTGGTTCCTGATTATTATTAACAATACCCAGAGAACACAGCTTGAGTTCAAATTGGTTCACCTAAATATATAGGTCACAGAATGGAGCCCTAGGAAAAGAGAGTATGACAGCTAAGAGTATAATATTAGTTTGAACATTGCATTCCAAGGAAAAAAATTCAATGAACAATAATTTCAATATTTGCAGGATCAATACATTTTGACCTTGTTAATGTTGAGATTAACAGTTAAAAATGACAAAATATTGATAAGGATGTAATAGAAATTAGGTGACATAATGCATTAAAGTACTTTTTGGGGATGCTAAGTTCACAAGTTGCTCATCCTTTTTGAATAAACTGAAATACCCACATTGAATATTTGTTTTTCTTTTAAGCTCCTTGCTGAACCAAAACATAAGACAGTTTTGATTGTTCAGAATGCACTGTCATGTTTATGTTTGTGCAAAACACTCTAGGAGCTGTATTTATCATCAGTTCAATGTCTCTCTTCTGAACCACCAAAATATCATATTGCAATATATTGAAAATAAGAGTTGCAAATCAGTGACTAAGTTGACAAAAATTTCCATATTTTTTTTATAGCCCTGCAGTTGTGATTTACCATGTTTTCTTCACCTGGAAGTCCTTTCATATATCATTACATTTTCTTAACAAAAATACTCAAAAATCACACCAAAAAGCCGGCGCATCCTGATACATGAGTAAGCCTTTTTGATTGGCTGTGTGAAACTCTATACAACACAGCCATGTTATGATGAAGGTGAATGATTTCAGGCGGTCTCTAACACAGACTTAATTGGGTCCCCTTCTGAAGTGTAGCCAGGGAGTGTAATCAAAGTACACAGCAGAGATTACCAGTATTGGCACAATGATTGAGCATATGCGCAGCAAATGAATGTTATCGTGTGTTGATTTACTTTTATTGAGCAGCGTTTCAATTGGAACTTTTGATTGGATAACCCGTCTAGTCGTCGGCTTTCGTTGGGTCCTGTTTCCCCCATCTTTACTTTCGTTCCTCTTAATTTTCAAGCCAAATATTAACGAATCCCGATGTTCACCTGTTTGTGGGGCAATATCATATCTCTGTTTACAGAGCGGTAGACGTTACCAAGAAAATATTTGGGTGCATCAACTTCAAACGACCTACCCTCTCAGCCATTACATGATGTGCAAGCATTCCAAGCTCACAGAGTTGGTTGTACTTGCTGCAGCTCAGAGCCAGTACAATTTTCCAAGACTTTACCAGTTTCAGTTCAATAAACAGTTTGTTCTTGTTGTGAGATTTCACTGGCTCAATTGAGGTGTACAGCAAATGCGTTAAACCCCTGAGGTGTACCAGCCAATGTTATTGGTTAGACATTGGGCTATATGATGTATTTATCCAATCAGAAACATGGTAAGAACAGCTTAATAGTTTGTAGAGACATATAGAAAGTCTATTTTGATTGGTTACTCAGAAGTTGTATCATGCTATATCATGTAATGAGCCAATCAGAGATACTGTAAGAAAGGTATTAGACCCCAGGGGTATCCACCTTTTCCCCATGGCTTTGCTCAATTTTTCCAACACTGGAGCTTGATTTTGTAGAAGGTGGAGAATCTAATTGGAAATTTCAAGCAAATTAAACTGAATATATTAATCTCATTAAAGAATTTTCAGCATAAATCCAATAATTATAACCAGACTGATATTTGTGAACATGCTGTCATGCCAGAAGGTTAAAAAGTGATAATTTTGTTAACAACATTTTGTCCCACAAACATGCTTTCCAACAAGTGTTGATATTAAATCAAGTTAATTTACCAACATTTAAATTATGTTTTGTTTCTGATAAAGTCAGGTAATGAGAGCTGAAGCTACACTCCACACTGCAAAATTATACAATACTATATTAGCCTTCCATACATTCTGCGCTGCCTATGAAGGGCCTTGGTTTCCATGGGCATTTCCCTGCTAAATTATGCCCTCCACTACTACACTCTACTACACATTACCAACCAGTGGTACAAGTTATATTAGCCTCTCATCCACTAAGGGGTACGGTGGAACCCAGTACAAAAAAGACAGGCAACATCCACGCCAACAAATTCAAACTGATGTTTCGTGACCCGGAGTGTTATTTCCCAGCCTCCAGTTCTTCATTAACATTTCAATACATATCATTTTCAATTTTCTCAGATTTTTCAAGCACATTTACGTTCTTTTACTTTTTCCCCATCTTCTGCCTCCGTATCTACATAATGCATCATATAGCCCCTAGGAGGTTGCCGGGTGACGTGCTCCTCCATCTTCACTGTGTTTCTGTTTACAGCGAGTTCCCCCCTCCACACAAGTAATTGCAGATTATCTGATATCAAGTCCCATTATCTATAAAGCTCAATCCTCAACAGATTTACAAGACTTGCATCTTCTGCCAATCACAAGACATAGAAGATTCCCTCCCATCTCATGTGTGGGGATTCCCGTGTGAATGATGTTGTAGGCAACTTCCGCTCATATTCGATCTTGAACTTTACGATGACACAGCAGCCCCAGCTCAAGGTTTTGAAGATTCTGAAACTGCATATAATCATGTTCCTGTCATTTTTTGGTGAGAAAATCCCTCATCACATTTTTGCTGTTGACTTTTATGCACCTTGTTTCTGATAGACTCTTTATTTGAACAGTGATTCTCAGGCTAACTACAATCTTACAAAAGCATGAATGACAACCAAAGAAAAGGTTGAAATGATCGGAAATTATACTGTAAATGAAACTTTCTGATGTATATTGAATGAGAGAGGGGAAAAGTGACTCTTCTCCAAGCAGTTACGGAATGGAATACAAACCTGATATGCAACCAGACGGGGTTCAATATCTGCGATACGGGTGACTTGCGTGACATTATGTCATTGCGTGCCAGGCTGTGAACATGATACCAAATTTCTTTGAGATGTGTTTTTCAAATTGGTGTAAATAAAAATTCCATCATGATGATGGAAGATTGTATCTGGCTATTCAAATCCCAAGAGATGATCACAGCCGATAAAAAAGGGAATTTATTCTCTGTCTCCTTGGATTCAATAATATCACAAAGTCTGCGTCAATAAACAGATGGAAATAAGGGACCATAGAGAGTTTGTTCTTCAAAAAAATTGCAGATGTTCCTATTTCCAACTTTTTTATGACATTTTGAGGACAATCTTGTTATACTGATTCCCAATTTTTCTCAAGAACCACAGAGAATTTGTGTAAAATGACATGCATTACATTGGTTCAAAAACTGAGTGAATTCAGATTTGATCTGTAACTTATAAAAAAAAACACTCCAAAGGGTTTCAAAGGAATACTAGTAATGAACATACTACAGGAAGATGTGCTTAGAGGCTGCACGCCTTTGCCTTAAAATTCCTAGAAAATAAGTTATTTTTGGTTTTCAATATCCTTATCATCATGGCAACGACAGAAGTGTTCTTTAAGTGAATAACCAATATTTATTTTCAAAGACAACAAGCTAAAGTCTCCTAAAATGGCCCTTTAATTATGCATGATTATTGAATCATTCATGTTTTTGTTATCTCTTCAATACCCTTCAATTCTAAATAATCATGACACTCAAACAATTTAACTTCAGAACATTCCATTCTCCCAATGTGGCAAAACAGTTCAAAGTTCATCATCGTGTGTATCTGCAACTCACCACCCATGAACTCATCGTTTAATTCCACCCTGTCATTACATTGATCCTAGTTAAATTCAGACCGAGTCCTGTTACAGATGATAGGAGCTATTCATCCCGACAAGCAATCAGTAAATATGCACAGAATACTCCCAAGAGGAAGTTCTAGTGTATGTGAACATTAGCAGAACATGTAGTTTCCCCCTCCCAAAGGACCCCCAAAATTTCCTATTGTCACAAATCCCCCTACATATGAATATGATGAGGCAACCATTAATAAACAGCCTCAAGGCACCTAATATGCCTAGAATCGCTATTAAGTTCTCGTCTCTGCATATCAGGGGGAGAGAAAGACACAAAAAATGTACTCATTTTCCCCGATCAGTTACACGTCCCACATCTGTGGCACAAAAATATATACGGGGATTAAAGTCTTAATGAGGAAATTGTACCGCATCTGCTTGCATAAATCCTGAACGCTGCATCTATCAGTGCTCACAACATCTTGTAAGAAAATTGGGTCCTTGAGGGAGCTTTCCGAAGAATCAGATACACCAATACACCCGCCCGCTTGTCTGTCGTCTGCTCAGACATAGAATTTAATGACAAATTCCAAGTTGCAGTGATCACATCTGCTTGTTCCCCATCTCTATTTCACGGTTTCATCGATCCACCCCAGTTCTTCAAAAAAATTAAAACTGGTGAAAAAATATCAATTTCAGCCCGTCTCTTATAAACGGTTTTACAACTTTTTGACGACTTAAACCAAAGCCAGCTCTTAATATGCTACCACACCTGTCTATACCAGTATCCCCTAACGACCCATAAAATAAAAATCGCTAAAGCTAAAACCCTTGCTCTAAAGACACCAGTGAGTCACTCGAGATCATCACTACACCATCTTTCATCCCTCAAAATGACAATAGGTGAACCAGTTTTTTCCCCCTCCTACATTACACGATATCAGTTCCATATGATAACACCACCAGAGGGCCCTTTTCAGCAGTACCAGCTTTCCTTTCACGGCGATCGTATGAAATTTTTTGAGTCATAGTCCTGGCCTTAGGGTATGTGCGGGCATGACTGACAATGCCGCAAATCTCTTGTCTTATCGCAATTTTCCTCAGTGGTGCGCACCAAAATCACCCAAAGTTATAACTTTTCATCTTTTCATTAAGTGTGAGCAAGAGCAAGAGATTTATGTATCAAAGTGAGGATTTTCAAAATCTTATTTACTTACAACCTGAACATGGTTATAACTTACTTAATGGCCATTATCTGGTAAACCTAACACAAAGTTTGTAAACTTGCTTTAACTTAAAATATTCTTCACAGCTCAGATAAAAAGACCATTACTGTTTTAATGATCACAGAGCAAGTTTTTTTTTCCAAATAAGACTTGTTTAAATGTCTTAGTATACCTTGCAATTGATGCGGATTTGATGCTCAAATTTATTTATTTATAGAAAAGAGTAGAAAGTTAATACCGGAAGTTAAATTGGCTTCACTTTTGATGAAAACATTGACGACACTGGAAGTCCGGGAGTTAACAAATACACAAAGGAATTAATTGTGTGTTTATTTGTGGATCTCCAGTGAGAAAACCAACAGTTTTATCCTATTAATCCTTTGAAAAATGCATCAAAGCAGGCTGGGGCAGGTCTAATACTCCACGTAATCTGGCCGTCCCAGTTGCATTTTGAGTAAAAGCCGAGGGTTGAATTAGCAACTGACAAGGATGGGATGGAACAAGATAAAAGAGAAAGAGAGAGCGAGAGCGCCATCCATAACTTTTATTAACTTTTATACCTCAATGTCTGGGTAGTAAATGTGGTGGGCAAGAACAACACCTCTAAGCTATGCAGCTAATACTTGTTGCAGGTGTATTAGTCAAGTCGGATGAGGTCATCTGCATTTGTAGGTTGAAATGTAGTTGGAGTAATTCCTAGTGCCCCATTTTGGAATTAAGATCCAGATGTTAGGAATATTTATAATGTAAGATTTACACACCATGGTATTGTTAGAGGTTTTGTTTAGATCTTCTGGATGACTCTCTATCTGGAATATAGGTCACAGATTACCAGATTTAACATGCGGGATAAGATACAAATCAGTAGAGAGTTTATCAACTATTCTTAATGCTAGATATATCCCTTTAGAATTCAGAAAATGATTTATTGCATATTTTTTTTGAGTAAGGAGTTACATTATTAGAATGCACTCTCTATTACAGGTCTAGGATTCTCATCAGGTGACGAGTGGGTAGAATCCAGCCCTTGGTCCAATCAGTTTTGGTTCTTGGAATCTACTCCAACAATACAGGAGACAGAGAAATCTTGACCACTTGGATACACATTCGGCTCACCCCTAGAATACACAACTGAAGAACCCTGTTCAGTTCCACGCAGTAGCATAGAAAAATGCATGCACACATCAACTAGTCATGTCAACCCTGTGTTTACTGAGGATCTGACCAGGCGGACATAGCCCTTTTCAAATGTATTATATTTAAAAGTCCGCCATCCTCTTGAACATATTTAGGTCTGACATGGGCTTCCCACAATCCCACTAAGCTTTTCTTATGTATTAAGCGATGATTCATACATGAGAGAAGCAGTGTCACTCCAACCCAAATCCCCACTCCGAAAAACTATCCCGATCCCTTAATCCCAGATCAGTTACGCTGACACTCCTTCACAACTTATGAAGCATCTCTCCATGAAATGTTCAGATATCCGGAAATCATCTGTCATTAACATTTCAGCATTTTCATTTGCCGCTGGACATTTTTCCTTTTCCAGGTAAAACTACTGTTTTGATGCAGTTTAATGGCAGAAAGCATCCTTATCAAAATATGTAATAATTAATGATGGTTTTGAAGATCCTATAATTGACTAAGAGTGAAATATTTAAATGGCTACTCAAGACTGTACAGCTGTGTGTGTGTGTGCGCATGCGTGCATGTGTGCATGCATGTGTGGTGTGTGCACATGTCCCACATTGAAGGACTAACCACCATTTTAGTCCAGGTCTAAAGTTAGTCCACTTTTGTGAATACAGAACAATGTTATTATCTACAGTGCCGTCATCATTTAGAAACACAGAGGCATTTTACCAATCCCACAATGCATCTTGAGGTCACAGAACTCAACACAGACTGGCCACTTTGTGTGGGTGACCGGGAATTATCACATTACAGGGACAATACATTTATTGCACGTCCGCTACCAACCTTCATTAATAACAATCTTATCACCGCTGGGAAATTATGACCACAAAAAAAATGCCCATGTGAAAGAGCAATATAGGAAACTTGTAAAGGAAATTGATTGGCATCAAAATGTAGTCTCTTACACGAAAAATACTTCCCATGATGCTAACGGGGAGCAACAGTCAATTAGTTACAAAAGAAGGATATACCACTTGTTGAGCCAATGTAAGAGACATCGTAAAAATGATGGTAATGTTGAAAAGGCTTGATCTTTAATTCTGTCACATGTAGGAGCTCTGTTCTGATTGGTTGCTCAAATGTATATGTCATATAATTAACGAATCAGAAGCAGCGAGCTAAGCCTCTTTACAATATTCAAAAAAATTGACAAAATATTAATGGCAATATGCTCAAATTGGTCAGAAAAGAAGATGGCAACAGAATGACACATTTACTCCACATGGGCAGCCATTTTGTTGACCTATTTCAAGATGAAAACAAGCCATTTTCAACTTCCCATCAACCTTTTCAGTAAGATTCTAAATCCCAAAAGTACACAACAATTTTCAAGAAAATTTGAATAAAACCGGAAAGCCAGACATTCAACACAGGCTATGAACCCTTAATCTTTAGACAAACTTTTCACCAATTTTGAGAGCAATCGTGGCGATGACGACAAGATGAATGGAGTCATTCACCACATGGTAAACATTAATTCTGTCTATCCTAGTGCCACACTCATTTCATGGCTGTATGGTTCTATAATTGTGCTCATTATAAACAGGGACCCTGGATACTAAGAAACGATATAAGTTTACATAGTTTTATCATTTCTTGCATCGATTCTGAAGCAATTAAATTGCGATTGCTTGAAGATTAACTGTGACAACAAGAAATTACCACCAAACTGTCTGTTATTGTACCAATCATTTTCCTATATAAGCATAGAAGTCTTTCACACGTTGGTGTGTCATATTTTGCACTTGGAAATCTGCTGTGGTTTTGATCTCCGGATATTGACAAAATCTATTAGCATCTATAAGCACTATTTTGATTGGTTACTTAGAGGGCCATTTCATGTTATGTCCTGTAATAATCCAATCAAACAGATTTTATCATAATCACAATCCAGTTGCTCATTGCTCTGGGTGGTGTTGTGATGACAGATAACAGAATCCTTCTTTTGAAATTTGACACTGAAGGGTGGCATTTTTAGGCCTAGACTTACATCTCTTGATGATCTGTATCATGCACATGCCCTAATTTTTCTGCAGACGGTCTCCTGAGAAAATGAAAATTGATTCAGTAGACAAAAAATGATGGATTCACAAACTTCCCAAAACACAAGTGGTAATTTTTAATTTCATGGCAAAAAAAGATGATTAAATAGAGCAACTGCCAGAAAGATTCCTATATATATAACATGACCTAATAACCCACATGTTTAATCACCAAGGTTCAAGGAGGTTTGAGCACTAAACTTGTGGATCTTTTGTATTTCTGAGTTAAACCAAGAGTAAACGATAAGAAAGGAGAACATGGACTGGTAATGCAAATACAGAGGTGGGAGAGACCCTCTCTCAATGGCCTAATGTCAATATGTACAGACTTGGGTATACAAAACAGGCTGGGCTGACCTAACCATAGCCATGTTCACATGGTCACAAAACTCCAAGGGTTTCAAACTCCAGATTATTTTACTTCACTTCAAGTTATGGCCACACGATGGCCGAAACTTTGAAATCATCCCCTGACCATTCTCCTCCGCTTCTCATATCGAAGTGTAGACCGGAAGTCAACATACCAGAAGCCTTAGCCTTTCACACATGATATTCAAACACAGGAATTTGCAAGGTCACCTCCGCTCATTATCTCCCAAACCTGTCCACATGGCACAACACTCCAAAACACTCCAGAGTGTTATCGGAGTTTGAGATTCACCCTGCCAGACCCTCGATAACACTCCTGAGTTTAAAAATCCGAATGCATCTACACGGTCAAAAACCTTGATCGACATGTGGACATAACTCCTGGCTCCACAGATACTGGGGTATGTATATATTATCTGTTTGAAAAATAGCTGATAAACACAACACTACAAATAATAAGCGCCATAAAAATTAAAAATTTAATATCCGAAAACATAATTGTAATTAAAGATCCACAGCCTGATCGCCAATAGCCTCATCCCCAGGACCCTTGAGTTTACCAAAGTAGTCAAAATATTGGCGTCTGAAGAAAGCTCCTATTTTTCTCATTTACTCTGTGAAATCTTAGGGCTAAAAGATATCTGCTTTTGATGATATGAGCAAAAACTGCCATATTAATTTTACAAAGTATTCATTCTATGGGGCATACAAAATTACACTTTAGCTCTCATACCAAATCAGACTGAAATACTAGCATGAAACTTTAGAGAGGGGATATTGGGGTCATGATCATTAAATCAAAATGAAAACTTTATATAATTAAATTGGGTTTAATCCCCTTTAAAGGCATAAATATTACTGAAACAGACTATAATAATAATAGAGGTTTTCTTTATACTTTATAAGAGTATGGCTTACCCCCTTTTCGATGTCCAAAAGTAGGTTAGTTGAAACATTAAACCATGGAGAAAACCACTAATTCATTGGAGCCTACACTTAGCACTCTATCTCGGATGAACATCAAGTTTATAACTAAGACCTTAGTGATCAAACTCCGATTCACATGCAGCCCCACATATCAAGGGTTGAAAGGTTATAAACATGTTTCTTTCTAATGCACAGCCACTGGTTGAACATTACCCATAGTAGTCGCTATCTTCCCCAGACAGCAATTTTCAAATGGACAAGTGACCTCAATTTCTGGATTGGGTTCACAGAGCAGTGCCGCTCCTGATATATTCTGATATAATGGTTGTTGCAAAGTAGGCCTAGTTCTTTCACATTTCATTAGGAGGCTCATTCTTAACTTCAAATGGTCATAATGGTCAATATAAAGAGATCAGCAAGGCAACAGTTGCAAAGGCAGTGTGTGCAACTGACCAGCTCTTCAAGGGGTGTTCATTCACTTGCAGGTGGCCTGCAGGTTTTGCCCCAACAGATATACCAAAGGTTTTCAGCAAGAAGGTCCCCATCTGCAGTAGCTGACCATTTTCAGTTGTGTTTGTTATACCTGCCAAATCTAACACCTGGCAGCTATTGCAGATGGGGCCTTTTTTGCCCTAAACCCTTTATATTTATTTTCCTAAAATCTTAATGGAATCACTATTCCCAATTCCTGAAATATATGGCACTAAATCTGGGGAATAAGATAATGGGAATGGTACTGGAAGCTAATCCTATAGTGAGTCTTATTTGGGGATGGAAACTGAACATTTTGTGTGAAGTAAATTTTGTTGAATTGTGGACAAAAAGGCTTTGTCGTGCCATAGAAATACAAAGCAAAGCCTCACAGCCTAGTTTAAAATTGCCCCTGATAATTCAACTATGAACTTTTCACAATGTTATTATTTTAGTGAAGACATTCCACACACAAAATGACATAACAATATTGATACAATATTGCCCTAAAGTTAGATTCTAGACTCTTACACAGTCTGGAAGATTAACTATCCTCACAAAATACTGGTACAATTCCCACTTGTGGCTGATTTAGAAACAACATAATTACTTGCATAAGGCCACAAAAAAAATTGTTGTATTGGAGTAACAAGAAATTTTCAAATAGGGTAGAGCGGGTGGCTTTTTTTTTTTTAATAATGCATTACTACATCAAATCATCACACATAATCTATGTAATGTTATTAATATTGATACTTTTGACTCTAATATTGAAACTCTTAAAGAGAAGTTGCCGTTACACCAGAACACAAAAAATATTGAGAAAATCGGTTAAAAATCATGGTAAAAACAACTTGAAAAATAAGATTTTTGAAAATCAATAAAAAAAAATAGGGTAGGTATACTTTTGTACAGGGCTTGATTTTCAAAATTAGGGTCGGGCGGGTTACTCCAATACAACAATTTTTTTTGTGGCCTAACTGAGGTTTTTTACAAGAATTGGACAAGACAAAAGAGACTAGTTTCCAATTTTAGTAGCCTAGCCTTCCAACTCAATGACAAAAGCCTATCACATTGATAGGCTAAAATGGACTTCATTATTTATTTTTCATTTTAGTTGTGTTCTCAGACGGAACTCACTATAAGATTACGATCCACTACCACTTCCATCTTGTATCTTTCCTTTTTTTCTGGATTTGGGAGTAATCCCCTGATGTTTTTCTAAGACAACCTAAGGTGTCAACACTGCCTGGATTCACACTTCTCTTGAGAGAATCACCTCAAAATTTGTCAAATTTTGATTATGAGTTCCAATTGAGGTATGCTACATCTTGATTCTACAGTACTTGTTCCCATGCACTGTTAGCATACATAGATTTTGGTAGAATTAAAATGGCTGGCTTAAAATCTTCTAAAGCTTAAGGATCATAGAGATTCTGTCCAGCTGAAGTAGCATCTATAGGAGGGGGGTAAGTACTGGAAGTACCCTCAGCACACACCCTCATGGACATGTACCTATTATTATGTAGACATATAGGACGTGGTAAAAGAGCTGAGCCTTTTTGTACCTTAAATTAAAACTATCGCAGTTGATTTTGAACTTCCTGATCTTTGTGCTTTCCCAACTGTCACAAAACTTGCCTTAGAGAGCACTAATTAAGTGGACAATGGACTGGACAGTGTACTCAACATGTGTGTGTTATGGGACAACCAAAATACATAATGGATGATGGATGAATAGAACACCCATAAGTCTCTTTCACAAAAAAAAATACATTAGGGAAACTACCTTCTTAATGATAAAATGATGGACAACTTTTCATATCAGAATGATTATGAAGTCAGCCCTTTAGGCTACTTATAAATAGGTGACCTACATTAATTAGTATGCCAGCACAAATAACCTATACAAAACTAACAATAAGTGTTAGTTTTGGCCGTCCTTGCAAGATGCTAGATGAAGTACTGTGTGAATATTCCCACCTGCTCACGGGCAAATCCTTAAAACCATTATCATCAAAGTGTGTGGCAAAAAACAACAAAATTGCAATGTTTAGTATTTCAATCCATAATGCAAATTCAACCCAGCTGTGTTTTTAGATAATCTCCCTTATCTACTTTTTCCACAATAGGATTTTGTAAACAGCATTATAAAAAATTAAGAAAACAAATTCCTGATCAAACTTAAGCAGCTAAAGCCAAGGGCAACCCCCCATTACAAAGATGACCAATACTACATAGAGGTCTACAGGATAGATTAAGATATGCATTACAGTATAACACAACTATAATCTAAAAATATATTGCTAACATTTTGTACAACACTTTAAACAACCTACTACTGCCAATACCTATCTTCTATACAGGCTTGGTTATATGTCAGATATGCAAAAACCTCTCAAATAATTATCACATCTTGCCTAATTTTTGTCAAGGAACATTAAATATCTCTCCAATAAATACTGCCATTGTACAATTCATCAATCTTTACATGGTTTTGTTTTTCGGGGTTTTGTTAACACTAGAATTGACCAGTTAAGAATTCTAGAAGTCGCCAACCTGCAATCTAACCACCAAGGCAACACCTAAATTCCCACCAATATACACAACATGACACTACTTTTCAGAGTTTTCATATCGTATTGTTACCCCAATGGGATTAGTACGTGCTAAGCAACGGCTCAACACTGCCCTCGTCCAACCCCGTCTATTCAGCTTGCTGTATTTACTATCAAACGGCCTTCAGTGGGATGAATTGCCCAGCACCACATACTGAAATCCAATCCTCAGTCTTAAGTCAACAACTTCATGCCTTCCAAAATATTGTCGCATTTCACTTCTTGTCCTATTCATCTTTTGCCGTATTTGCTTTTTTCCTTTTTCATTGTTGTCCATTTTTCTTTCCCCTGTTCTTATGCCATTTCAAAAGGCCTAATACATCAACTCATTTGGGAAACAATTTTCTAATTGCAGTTCAAATATGAGTTGCATTTCCCATGCATATTAAATTCCACAAGTCACAAAACAGCACAGCAAAGTTGAAAATCAACTTCATTATTTTGTAAGAGGCTAAAAAAAATGTCTTTTGTGTCACCTTGCCTACACAAGTAATATATTGACTGTTCACAGCCTCCTAAGCTTCACCCTTTTGAACCTCAATCCACTTACAATGGAGAACTTTTTCCAGGGAGGGAAGAGGGGGGAGTCAATTTCTGAGGGGTCAAAATCATCAATTGAATCAAGTTCTTGAAACATTTAGTATATGGCATATTTTTGTCCAACTGAGAGACAAATGGGACAAGGCTCAAGGACAAGGTTCGATTCTTTGGGAATTTTCCCCTATACTGTAACCTCCCCCCCTTTGTTGCTGCTACCTCTGCTTCCATCAACATCCCACTTCTAACCTAAAGGTGTACTTCATGATCCCAGCACCTCCATTTTTGTTTATGGTTTATCAGATAACCTCAAGAAAAAGTTAATCTCAAAATTTCAGTTGATTTTGAGAATGCTTTTTTGATGTTATTGGCATATTTTCATTTAACAGTGTCCATAAATCATGGTGTTGCTACAAAATATCAAAATATAAGATTGAATCTGCATTTAAGGTTAGGCCAACCTATTATAACTGGGTGAACAGTTCGGATGACATAAACATATCAACTAGGGGGAAGTCCTCCTTAAACTTTTAAAGGCTTCTTTAGTTAAAGCAATGATTATTCTTACCTGAAATGTCCAAGATGAAATGATGACAAGGTAATATACAGCACAAATCAGCACATGAAAGAAAAACAAACAGAAAACTCAGGTTAGTTCTTCATTTGATAATTTCTTTATCATAATCCACTGCATATTATCAGCTTTGCAGTGGCTTAACAAACTTTCTCAAACAGTGAAAATACTAGACAAATTTGTCATTAGAGAGAATAAAATCAAATAAAAATGTTGATTTTCTGTGTAAACTATTACAAAAATGGCTGACCGCTGAAAGGCAGTGGGTCAAAGGTCATGACCTTTGCTGGCTATGCACTGCAACTTTGTTTCCATGTTCTTATGTTTGTTTATAATTTACTCCATTAATTTTCCTTTCCTGTTCCATCTGCACAGCTAAAGTACCATTTCCCCCCATCGGTTGGTGTCACTTTAACTTGAAGTCAACAACCTGTCTATTTATTTTGTTTAAACCCTTCACTTTGAAGATTTCATTTAGGATAAAGAGTCCTTATATTGTGTCATTAAAATTTTCATTTTTACTAGCAAGAAGCATTCACTCGGGTCACCGTCCGATATATTATAGAGGCATTAATTCTCGAGTTCATCAAGATTGAGGAGAGAAGCTCAATGCAACAGCTAGCTTAAAACCCTTGCATTGACTGCCTATGTCCGGATGCCAAATTGCCATGGCAACGTCCATAGCAACCATTATATCGTCCGTAGTTCTTGAGGAAATCTAAGATGATTTTGGCTTAATTCTATACCCCAGCGGACTGGAATCAATGCATTAAGCCCTATCTATCAATGTAGCTTGATACCATGATGTTGTCTCCAGCACAAGCGATAATAGTAAGCTTTCTGAGCATGGTTTGATTTCATTTGATGCTTAATTTAACACTTTACACGCCGCGCAATTGATGTGCAATTCAAACGTAGAAAATTGTCACTATGGGGACAGGTTTGCTATGATGCAAGCAAGCCACCTCAACATCCACTAACATCCTAGGCATGTTTGGACTCAACTGAATTCAATCCCTTCTCAAATCCAAAGCCAACAACAAAACCGCATCATCTGCATTAAGATTTCACACATTCTATAAAAACAAAATTATACATATCCTGAAGGAGTGAAATTGAATGACAACAGCCAGTATTAAAACTCTCCAACACAAGCAAACTCAAAAACATCAGATTCAATTTCAATATGTATAAGCTTACTTTTGCGATTCTGATTTCACTGATATCACTTCAAAATCTTACTTCATTTTCCCCATCTACTTATGCTTCTCTTGTCTTTATGCCAATAGGATGAAAAATTCAATTGCATGTACTTCAGTTTTGACTCAAAATTTGCACGGGAATCGTATGCATATGATTTGCTAAAGTAATGCTTATTTCATGCAATGTGTTTTGACCTGACAAGTACCTGGCATTTCTGATTCTGTCTCCAGGCACATTGGTAATGTATTGAATAACAAAATACTTATATGCCTGTTGTGTAGAATTTGCTGATCAGATACAAATATACGGGGGAGTGATGACGTTAAAGACAACAGCTACTGATGAAGTGTTTTGGGTGGTTTTACACACCTAAAACAAGAACATTGTTATGGTTCAAATGCCAATTCCGCTTTCAGTCATAGGAAATATATTGAATAACAGTTAATAAGCATGTTGTGTGCAAGATGTCAAATACTAGGGAGTGATGACTGTAATGATAAGAGCAATTGATAAGCATTTTTGGGCCCCTCTAACATTAGTTTCACAGTCAAGAAGTCTGTTCTACTGCAGTTTGTTGTCTGCACTATTGTTTAATATTAGTAGTGTGCAGAATTAATGGTTTTAACTGGCCACGCAGACGACTATTGTCACTCGGAGATAGAAATTTTCATCTATTTTTTGTAAGAATTTAAATATTATGTGACCATATTTGGAATCAGCATGGAAAATGCATTCAAATGAGTACAAACAGTCTTGGGTTAGTTGTTGTGATGGCTTCCTATAGGCGACATCTCAAAAGGCATTAACTTGTGTGTTAAAACCAAACAGTATCTACCAGACATCTATCAGTATCTAAGCACTATCCTGATTGGTCACTTGGCAGGTAATATCGTGTAATGAGCAAATCAGAGATACTGTAAGAATGGTGGTATGGTTTACATAGAGATATAGAAGCACTATTTTGATTGGTTACTTAGAAGGTTATCTTATGTTTTGTGCCGTAATGAGCCAATCAGACTGATTGTATCATGTGGCAGTGGCCAGGGGGTTAAGTTAATCATCCTATCTCTGCATTTGCATTACCTTGCTAGTGGCTAAAGCAAAATTTCTGTTCATCTCTAGCACCCATCTGACACTTCATGGGCTCCCAAAGGGGAATGAATAGGCCAAAACATGCCCTTGCATGGAAGAGGCAAGTGAATAAATCCATTAAATTTGTCAAGTTTGAATTTACACGATATTGATGATTCTGCCAAGATAATTGAAAATGTAAATGTACTAAGGTTTTTAATTAAGTTCTTTTCACTGTATGTTAGTAATACAGCTGTCCCAAAAACTATCATCAAAGATTATTTTTTGTGGTCAAAAATTTAAGTTCATCTCAACTGGAGTTTTACTTATTCTTTTTAGAAGTGATTCCAGCTTTCATGAGATTTTATTTGGTGTAAATTGGGGGTCTGTTTCAGGAGTTATGGCTAACTATCTGAGACAGTTGAAAAACCTGTTGGGCCCATTTTCGTCTATCTGATATCAACAAAGTTGCCATCGAAAATCACCTTCAAGACATTCTTGAAAATTATAATAAAAAGTAGCTAATAAAGTGCGGCTTCTTGTGATATAACATAATTTATAATTTTTATGTCGGCAATTGCTATACTACCTGAGCATTTTGAAATTCATTCCAAAATCTTTGTTTGTCTCATCTTTACTCCAGGTTCATTAGAAGGTAGAACCATACAAACACCCTTGTTGAAAGTAACTGAGACGTTTGAAAACACCATCGCTTTCCTTTATTATATTATTAACTATATTAATCTTTGTTGAACACTGCTTTCTTCATTATGTTCCTCTCTGGCATCTTGGAGGCAATAAGGGAAGGGTAATTTTCCCGCCACATAGACGTTGCCCAACCCCTTGTCCCTCAGCCTCAACAGACTCATAGACTGTTACATGCATTAGTCTCAGCAGTCAATTTCCCCAAAGTTCCATGAATTTCATGATCATTGTCCCCCTGAGGGTGAGTCCCTCATTTCACCCACAACATAATAATTTCCTGGTGCTTTCACTGAAAATACTATCATTGATTAGTTCAATGCATGATAAACATTTACTCTGATCTGTACAATATTCTTTTGTTTGAAAAGACTTTAATCCCACAATGATGGTACATGCCTTATACCTTAGTTTCTTGAACCTTCAGGTGAAACTGGCCCTTGTGGTATTTTATCCTTTGTGTTCAACTGACAAATCTCCACTTCGGGTCCATCAAATTGAATGGAATAAAAGCGAGGATTTAGCTTAGGATCCTGTCTAACAAATAAGTCAAAATATTCTGGCAAAAATGCAGGGTTTATATTTTTTTATAAATTTTTAGTTTGATGTCTAGTTTTATTGGACATTCTGTAGACAGTCTGAACAGGGTAAAGTTTCACAATTTGGATTCAGAAATAGCCTACATACCATGGTTAGTTTAAAGTTTGCGAAATAAATGTGCTGTGAAGCATAACTCATGGAGAATGCAATATGCAGAAAATGTGCTGTTATTCAACCGCAGAGAATATTCGAGCCTAATATGCAAATGACAGATAGACGCCTTTAATGCTATACATCATAAATCAACAGAGTTCAATGGAACAAACCCACTCTTTTCTCTCCTATTTCAAAGTTTACAAGTTTGTAAATGTAAATCCCAACAAAATGCCATGGTAACCGTATACAAATGAACAAACTTTTAATCAAATCAACCCAGTTGTGATACACACAAATCCTTGTAAATAACGACAGAACCAATTGATTAAGAACACAACCATAAATCAGATTAGGTTCATTACGAATAGAGTCTGCTAATGATTTGGTAGTGTATTATTTGCTCCTGGAGTACTGTTTATGACAATATCTCAGTTGAAAGGCACTGGTTGCATAGCATGTAACAGTTGGACATGTGCAGAGATGCATGAGAGTTTTTATTGTTGTAAAAATATGCTCTGGGAGTTAAAGGAGGGAAACTATACCTTAACTCAAGAGCATGGATGGCTGGTGTTTTGACCTAGTTTTATTCTAGTTTCTTAATTACTGCCAACTTTGGCAAAATCTTGAATCTGATAAAATTCTCAAAGTCAAAAAAACATACACAACACACACATGCCACACACTGGGGTTATAATGTTAATATTTTTAAAAAAAAAAAACTTTTTCATATTTTTTGCAGTGAGTACTTGAATTCACATCCAACATACCATACTATCATGTGGTTAACAATATTTTTGTTTTAATATTATTAATTCACCTTCCAGTTATTATTTGAAAATAAACAATCCTAAAATATCCTGCAATTCATTAGCAAGATCATAATCCAACAATCACACCAGCACCAACAGTTATGTACTATTATTCTCTTCCTCAACACATTATATATCTGGAACTATACCCGCGGCAGGTAACCTGTTATGGATTGTATTTTTTTTTTTCATGGTTGTGGAACAAAACATTGCACATTTCATGCGCAGGTACACGTCTCTAGAAAAACTTCAAAAGAGGCTTCTATCTCTAAATCCAGGACTCAATCTTTTTTATCCACGAAACTACGCCAAATTGCTCTCACATCGGGGGAAAAAAAAACACAACCCAACCATTAAAATTCTTCTGCTGTTCCCAAACATGGGTACGTTTGTGTTGCCAACACTAACATCATGTTCATTAAATTAAGAAAAAATGAGGACGAATGTGGAATGATTGATTCGGCCCTTACCAGAAAATCCTGACTTTCAGCTCGTAACCCCTAAACTTTCCATAGACAAGATAATCAGTACATTCTCTGAATCTGTTGCTGTAGAGCTAAGAGAGTAGGGGAGATGCCTCTCGTAAAAAACAAGCGATTTCATCATTTTATCATAATTAACATTTTTTTAGACCTGTCGGTGGGGGGAAATATTTTATCGAAATGTGATAAGCTTTGTGTCAGCTAATAAAATGTCTTACAGGAAGAGATTAATCTTAGTCATAGCCTTAAAAGTCATTGAACTTGTTACAAAAAGGCTACATATTCTTCAATCAATTTTTTTATTGTAATTATTCTTGCCATCTTTGTTAAAATTTCAGTTTATAAATTTGATTATAGTATTTATCTTTTTGTTTGATATTGATGGAACGAAGGTTAATCATAGGGTACATCACTATGGCATTGTTGAGCAGAATATTTTGCTTGAATTACTTCATATTTTTGGTCAGTCTTATAACAATCCAAAACAGGAAAGTTGTCATATTTTGTATGTATATTTCTGACCAGAACTCAAAATTCATGTCAAACATATTTTTTTTCTTCTAACTTCATTAATTTTGTTCAAGATTCATTTTGCACATGAAAGAAAGAAAAAGAGTTGGTTAGGAGGTCAAAGTAAATTTCAGGGGATAGCATTTCAAAGTTCTTAATTTGTGAATTTTTTAATTTTTATTTATTTTTTCCAGAAGTGGAATTTTGGAGAAGGAAATGGAAGAAATAAAAAAAATAAAAAAAATATGCATTTTCCCTCTTTTTTTTGGCTCCAGGTTTTCTTTGTGGGTAGACCCATGTGCAGAATAAAGCTGAGTGGGAAAATGACCCACTGCTTCAATCCTTCTTTCCTTCAAACACTCTTAATTTTCAAAGGAAGAAAAACAAAATCATGAAAAAAGCTAGATTTGTTTCTTATCTCAAGATTATTTTAAAGGTTTGTACTTTCTGTCAAGTCTAAGTATTTTAAAAAAGTGTTTTATTTACTCATTCTCTTTTTGAACCAAATTACTTTCCAGTTGAAGATAAATGCAAAACTAGCCTGGAAAAGCACTCTAATAATAACCATATTTAGAATTTCTTTGAAAAAAAGGAAAAGGCATGTTAATTGAACATCTTTTCAAAATGGAGAATGATAAATGTAATTCCAATTCTGAGTTGACTCGTCAATTCCAGCTGGAGTCAGAAATCTCATTTAAAAAAAAAAGTTGGAACAAAACACTCTTAAATATATCATTTTCCTGACAATGATAGCACCGGTTGAATTTGTTCAGTCTTTATACTTGTAATATTAACTACATGGACAAATCTTGTTGGAACAGGCAATATCATGTAAATCGTAAGTTTGGGAGAATGTGCGGTAATTAATCTTAGTCTTTTTATAACTAGAGTAATGCCAGCTGGAGTGGAAAGACTCAAAAGATGACGATTTTTTCCGCTAATGAAGTTGAGTGGCACCGCTAAACCGGATAAATCTTTTGAAAGCGGTGGAGGGTGACTGCGAGATAGCCAAATACATCATGACAAAAGAATAACAAAGATTCACCGGGTTGAATAGCGTTTTTGTGCGGCAATTTGTCACCTTAATGTGAACGTCGACAAAGGTGATCATTAATATTCTGTAGATATGTGGGTGAAAAGAATGCAGAGAGAGCACCTTAGGGGGGAAAACAGCCTGAAAAGGGGAGACTCGCTCTAATCTGGCAGCATTGTGGATGGGGTTATACGTTAATGTGAAAGTTCATTCAAAATGTTCAAAAACCTTATGTTAACAAGGCTATAATGTTAACACAATGTAATCTAAAAATAAAATTATAAAGCTCAACTCTCTGCAGTAATATTGATAATGAGCAATTAAGGCGGCTTACTGATTATCATTTTTTTTCTCAATGCTCAACTTCACAAGCTTTCTTTGGCTTAAGAGCAGGCTCTCCACTGTCAACATCAATTTGATAACAGCATCTAAAATCTGTATGTACTCCACACAAAGCCTTGCCTGGCTAAACATTGCCATGTTTGAACATTTCTTAAGTATTTTTCAGTAATCTGAAATGTAAATTAACGATGGTGCAGAAGTTTATCATTAAGTGTATTTTATCAACACAACTGTGACTTTTTAAAGATATTTGCAAACAGAAGAGTTGAATAATTGCTGCAAATTTTACAGCATACTTTAATACCGTAATTTTAAATCCACAATGAAATATACATCAAAATTAGTCCGAGCATGTCGTTTCTGCAGCCAAAATGTTAACATCTTAATTTTGCAAGCAAATTTGTAATATTATAGCGAATTTTGCAATAAGCTTCAATTCATGAAAATTTTATGCCACATAACAGCTTCTTTGCCAAACTCATACATTTAAATTTGTGAAAAATTTCTCACCATAAAGGTCAAACCTTGACTTTTCACAGACATTGCTTACTACAAAATGAATTTGTTTTTCAGTTATGAATTAACCATTTCAGTTTATTTAGTATGACTTGACTACGTAATTTATCATAATGATCAAGAAAGTGTTTTGTTAGCCATTACGGCTAATGGGCCCTACAACTTCTTATCACCCACCCACACCAACGTGTTAAGTTCATCCGTCGCTTTATGTTTTTTCACGAGTCTCGCCTCGCCACATGAGAACAGGCGCACATGTTGGCGCTAGCTTGCACAGAGTGCCCTCATTCTTGCATTTTTCTGTCAGCCATCACACTGCCGCCTTTATAATGTATGTGATAACCTCGGAAATCCGTACGACTTGCATTAACTAAATAATTCAAGTTTTAGATGATCCTCTCAGAAGTTCAAGCTTAATTCGCACGAGAAAACCCTTGCACTACATTAAATAGCAAAAGCATCACAGCCATTGAACCCAGAGTCTTAAAGCAAATTTCATCTTAATGATAAATTGCTTATTCAGATTTGCATCAGACTTGAGTAAAACACTGCAGTTTCAACAAAAATTCAACAAAACCACAGAAAATAAAGGCTAAATTTTGTGCATCTAGTCGATCTTTAAGCATACTGCAGGAATATAAACATGACTACAAATCATTTGGTACAGTTATCATCACCTATCTCACAACATTTTGAAAGAGGCAATTTCAACTATCTTTTACAACCAAAGTAAATTAACTGGTCCTTAAGAACATGATGTCGTTTTTAATCCGAGAAATAACTGCATTGGTATTATAATAGTGTGTACACACAGCATATTCATGTGTCAATATTGGTAGTCATTAGGCATGTTAGTTAAGCCTAGACTAAGCGCATTCTTGGGTATGGACGGTTTATCTATGACATCTCTTTTTTTAGAGTGCTTTCTTGGGTGCACTTAACCGATCGCCAAATTTGTCTTTAAAACGAGCGTGGAGAAATCAAAGAGGACTGGAAGAGACAAAAAGACGACTTAATCCACTTTGTGGCTACTTTCAAGATATTGCATACTTCAAACCTTGTGATTCGGAGTTAATTTCAAGTACAAAAGCTTCAACAGTGTGACGGTTTGAAAAAGGAACTCAGAATTTACCTTTTAATACAAGAAAACTTCTAAGAAGATATTTTGGAAGGGGGTTTACTTACAAGTAAAATGATAACTCTGGGTTATTATTTTGCCCATTAAAATGGAAAGAAAATATTGAAATAATTTTTTGTAGTAATAAGCCAAAAACTGATAAAAGGACTGAAATGACTTGCAATCCCGCACACACCTTTTTATTTGTATGACACAGACAAAACCCAACTCGGGACAGAACCAAAAATCTGACATCAGCAGATATTTGACAATTCTCATCCACAATAATTCTTCAAAATTCATTTCAAGTAGTCCTGCAAAATAAGACCCTTTCATTACCTTAATTCTAGTACTCTCCATGTTACCTACTGGAACCCTAAAATCAGGTCATGGTTCTCTATTGAAATAAAAAAATACATCGGTCCTCGGACCGCTTGTGTCGCCTGCCGTCGCGGTTAGTGAATGGTAGGCCTAACATGACCTTTGACCTTGATATGTGACCTTTGACCTCATCAACAAATGAGGGATCCCAAAAAAAAAAAAAAAAAAAAAGCTAGCTTGCACAGAGTGCCCTCATTCTTGCATTTTTCTGTCAGCCATCACACTGCCGCCTTTATAATGTATGTGATAACCTCGGAAATCCGTACGACTTGCATTAACTAAATAATTCAAGTTTTAGATGATCCTCTCAGAAGTTCAAGCTTAATTCGCACGAGAAAAACCTTGCACTACATTAAATAGCAAAAGCATCACAGCCATTGAACCCATTGTTTTAAAGCAAATTTCATCTTAATGATAAATTTCTTATTCACATTTGCATCAGACTTAAGTAAAACACTGCAGTTTTGGACAAATTCTACAAAACCACAGAAAAGAAAGGCTTGATTTTGTGCGTCTAGTCAATCTTTAAGCATACTGCAGGAATATAGACATGACTACAAATCATTTGGTACACTTATCATCACCTACATTTCACAACATTTTGAAAGAGGCAATCTCAACTATCTTTTCCAACCAAAGTAAATTAACTGCTCCTTAAGAACATGATGTTGTTTTTACTCTGAGAAATAACTGCATTGCTATTATAATATTGTGTACACATGGCCTCTTCATGTGTCAATATTGGTAGTCATTAGGCATGTTAGTTAAGCCTAGACTAAGCGCATTCTTGGGTACAGGCGGTTTATCTATGACATCTCTTTTTTTAGAGTGCTTTCTTGGATACACTTAACCGGTCGCCAAATTTGTCTTTAAAACGAGCATGGAGAAATCAAAGAGGACTGAAGAGACAAAAAGACGACTTAATCCACTTTGTGGCTACTTTCAAGATATTGCATACTTCAAACCTTGTGATTCAGAGTTAATTTCAAGTACAAAAACTCCAACAGTGTGACAGTTTGACAAAGGAACTCAGAATTTACCATTTAATACAAGAAAACTTCTAAGAAGATATTTTGGAAGGGGGTTTACTTACAAGCAAAATGATAACTCTGGGTTATTATTTTGCCCATTAAAATGGAAAGAAAATATTGAAATAATTTTTTGTAGTAATGAGGCAAAAACTGATAAAAGGACTGAAATGACTTGCAATCCCGCACACACCTTTTTATTTGTATGACACAGACAAAACCCAACTCGGGATGAATTCAAAAAAACTGACATCAGCAGACACTTGACAATTCTCATCCACAATAATTCTTCAAAATTAATTTCAAGTAGTCCTGCAAAATAAGACCCTTCTTTACCTTATTTCCAGTACTCTCCATATTACCTAATGGAACCACAAAATCATGTCATGGTTCTCTGTTGAAAGAAAAAAGTGGCTCTCAACTTGTGCAGCACTTAGGGCTGACCTTGAAGCTTGGGAACCTTTGAGAAATTTGGATATGTGGAACTGAATTTTGCACCAATTTTATGGTCATGGAAACTGAATTTTGAGCCAATTAAAAATGTAGCAGCTGAAGACATACACATTTTTTGGAAAAGAGTTAAATTTGGGAGTTTTTGGAAAAGTGAGATTCGTAAACTCTGAGCATGTTCGAACAAGACATCTACAGAAATGTAGAAGAGCCAGAAACTGGAGGTTTGACTGTTGCACATATAACCCATAATACCATTTAAGTGCTGTGCCCCCTCCCCATCCCCAACCCAGGACCCAAAGGTGTAGTTGACTTACCAAATATGAAACAATTCACACTTAAAGCAATATTAGCACATTTTTTTGAAGAGCGCCCCCAATTTTTCAAAAATTTTCAGATTTTTACATGGTTGCATTGGTAACTGGCTAGTAAACTATACCTGTGAATGGTTAAGCTCGAAAATGTCTATGTGTCACAAAAGAAGGAATTTTGTAATTAGAATAATTATTATCGGGGATCCCCGATAATAATTCAACGGCTGCTTGAAACGGCCTTCCAATGTGAAATAGCCGCGAAATAGCGACATGTACGTGTCTACGCTCATCCATTAGTTGTTTTATTGGTTCAGGCAAGTCAAGTTAGAGGTTATTATCTCGATGTGGCACTATTTCATCATGGACGGATGCACAAACGTAGCATTTCAGCTCTGCCGTTAAGTCCAACCAATTCTAATTACAAAATCGCTTATTTTATGATAAATACGCATTTTTTAGCATTCTCGTTCGCAGGTATAGTTTCCTAGACAATTATCAACGTCACTGTGCAAAAATATCAAATTTTGAAAGTTGGGGGCGCTCTTCAAAAAATGTGCCAATATTGCTTTAAAATGTGACAAACATAGGAATATGATCGGGTGATTATGCTCTCTAATATGATTCGACAATTATTGTCCTGATGTTACGGGCATGACAAGAATGCATGGGAGTTCAGGCTCACCTCTATGCCACCAGATGTTCATTGTGTACTCCGTAAACACAACAGTTTCTAGATAGGCATATTTTATGCATTCTGTGTCAACCAGCCGTGACATTGTTAAATAAAAATACCAGCAAAGAGCGCAGGTTAAAATGCTACAGTTGGATTGGTTTTATATAGGAGTCCTGGTACAAAGTTGCACTCCTTTGAGTATATTCCTATGAGATCAAAACATCATACTTTGCAATTGATAAGTATGAAAAATGTTGTCCTCTTCAAAAATAAGAATGAGGCTAAAAATTATTCTGCATACTTAAATTGTGAATTGAAGGCAATCTTGTAAAATTCCTGACATTAAATTGCTCTATGTTTTATCAGTACTTGCAAAGAGGCATATATCAATTCCAAATGTGTCTTCCATAGTTAGACATCCTGAATAACCCATTACAGCCATAACCCCCAAAAGCATCCAAGTTTTGCCTATTTTAGGACCATGACTCACATAACTCACATAAATATCAACACAATTCTTGACATTCCCCAAGCATTTCTTCAAGATCGATACATCACTTATCAGAAACTTGCCAAGGGTCATGAAAAAAAGCAATGAACAACCTTGGCAAAATGCTTTATCCTAGAAATTTTAATGCATTTTAATTTTTTGTGCTTAACTGAGTCAAAACCTTGTTTTAAACAAACATTAAATCTACAATTCTTCATACATATGCCTATCACTAAAGAAATATTTGTGTACTTTCTGATGCACAAGCTTTTTGGTGCATGAAAATTAATGTAGCCAAAAATAAATCCCATTTGCATTTACAGGATACTGAAAACTCTTTACGGAATCGATATATCAAGGCAAGCGTCAATATGGGTGTCTTTTTTAGATTCAAGGCAGTTCATGTTAACCTTAGATTAACTGGGTTCAGATCTTGAGGCTTTTACATCCCATCTTATAAGGCCAAGTAAAAAAATGTGTTTAGCATCCAGGCTTTTGAAGGAGAGGAGGGGGAGCATTTTATTTTTAATTTTTTATACTGAAAATAGATGATCCATATTTTGTCATATATTTAGCATACATTGTGGGAGCTGCACAGCTTGAAAAATGGAGGCGGCCTTTTAATTTTCTACTTCTATCAGGTACACAATGATCACAAAACCTGTTACAAGAGCTTCTTGTAATTTAACAAACCTGTAACAAGTATCTCAATTTATGAAGCATCATTTTACTAAAGTTATGACTAAAATGTTTTTAAAAAAATAAATAAAATTGAAGTGGCCTCAGCATGAGGGGATGTTAAATGCATCTTTTTTACTCAGCCAGACATTCTCCAAAACTATTATTAATAGCAATTTTTGGAAACAAATTTTAAGTAAACCCTGTTCACTCTAACTGTGAAGGTCCCAAGTGAGAAATTAAGCACTAGCCTATAGTAATGTTTACACTTGCAAGACCAGTGGAGTGAGTAGTTGTCACCAAGTCGTAAATCCACAGACCACTACAAGGGTGCACAGCTCTAGACTTATAAGAAATTCTGGGACACATGTAATTTGTGTTTATCCTAAAGAAATGCAATAAAAATGTTCATTTTGGTAAATCTCTCATAGTTACACTTACAGATTATTAAGAGGACAATTTGGCATGTGTATACCATCCCAAGTGTGGGACTTTTAGCCAAATTCAATTTTAATACCATATTGGTGAATAAACTTATATACAGTCCACCAAATTTATCAATGGGCAAGCAATTACAACTCTGTGGCAGATTTACGACTTTGGTTGACAGTTTGGGGCTCGCCAGTAATGGGTTCAATTGCCAAGTCCATTAATTTTCTATATCCTTCCACAGGGGACCTTCAAACTTAGCGTGAACAGGGTTTACCAAAAAATTGCTGAATTTTGACCCAAAGCTAAGACAGGCCTAATATGCAGCATAATTTTGCTTCAAAATCAGGAATAAAGAATCACTGATGGTACACAGCAAGATGAGAAAATGTGTCCAATTTTTCAAATTTGGGTTAATTTTTCTACTTATATTATTTCTACTTCATTAGAAAGGTGTTTCTCAATATAAACCAAATTCAAGTGCCATAAAACTCTCAATTTGGAATGATGCCAGAGAAAACCTGGTCCACCATCAGCTTAATCAAATTAACAATAATCATTTGGTGTAAAGTTAAAATAATCCAACATCACGTCATGCCAAAACAAGCTGCCATTACACAAAAATATTATACTAAACATCCTTTTACAATAGATATGCATGATTAACTCCACAAATTGTGTTACATTCATTCAATTTGGTTAATGCCAATGTCGCACTATTATTAAGTCAAATAAATCTATTTTTGGTTCGCTTCTGCACATCCAAGTGATTTTAGCATCATTATTAATACCAAATAGAAAAGAATTCAATTTTTATAATCAAGGTTGATGAAAATCTGTTTCATCTAAGTGTCGTGGTTGATGGACACTTTTTGCTATCAGATATGATTTGTTTTATGCTCTATTTACTATATGCTTGTTTGTTTCAACTCACTCAATTACAATTCCATGACTCTTGTTAAACTAATGATATGTGTAACTTGTGTTGGGATGCAATAATAGCAAACCTTTATTTATAGCTAACTGGTAAGAACCGTCAATATACATCCCAGACTTGGTGCAAGTCTAAATATTCAATACTGTCAGTAACAGTCAATAAAAAATTCCAGATTTAGTGCAAGTCTAAATATTCAATACTGTCAGTATAAACAAAATAATACTCTTTATTTTACTCTTTTGTCTTTTATTTATGGTTTATAAAGAGAATAAGAAAAATGTCAGAATGCATCTATTGAATTGGTCTGTACAAGTCTTTTGAGATTGATTGTTTAGCAAATTTAAAAATATTTCTTAAGAAATCTCCCCAAAACACCCAGACAAGCATCAAATGATATGATATTTATGCACTCAAGGCATACAGCTTTTTAATATACTTGCATTTAATATTCTTGCATATAAAACAACGCCCGTTGCATTGTAAACTTGCGGTCAAAAATCTGAGCGCTAGTTAAATTGGTCATGCATAAAAAACCTGTGTGATTTTAACATACCAGCATCGTTCCTTCACACGATGTATTGCAATTTGCTATCAAAACAACATTAGAATTCATCATTCGCTGAGCCAATTACAAAAGGAGGAGAGAGAGGTTGATTGCTGTGTAAGGGAAAAAAGCAACAATGTAACGATATTGAGTTCCATTCATTCACGTTTTATTAATAATAACACAATTTCACCATCTTCCTGTATATTTTACGCCTGATTTAATATTGACTAGCAGGAGCCTGTTGCATGATGCAGCGCATTCCGTAAGTGAAATGGGATTTTTATTCGCTGCGGTACTGGGGGAGTTTAATATTGAAAATTAATTTTGTAGCTATGTGTGTAGCATATCAGTATTTTCCAAATCTGTTTACAAATCATAATGTCTGTTACACATTACGTATAATAACATTTCTTTTATTGTCAACTGTGATATATTTTTGCACAATTGTAGTCTTGTGGCATTTAGCCAACACTGCCACCAATTTTACATAATTCGATCAAACCATGTTAACAATATTCATGCTTTATGCCTTTGATTGCGGGATGACATTAAGTGCAAATATGCATGTTCTGTTAATGTCGACATTGAGGGCAATTCGGGTGGAAAAATTGCCAGACAATAACATACGGGCAAAAAAGAATTGTATTCAGTTCATAGTTCTTTTACAGCTTTATGAAATGGTCTCTTTGTAGCTATATACTGTAAACATTAAATTTTGTGGCCAGAATTTTTTGCAGATAAGAGCCCATTTACGTGGGGGCAAAGACTTGCATAACAATTTTCACTGTATCTTCAATCCCCAAAATCCACTGCAATGTACCTGTAATTCATTGTGCTACATGCATATATATATCACTAGTATTTAGGGGTAAAATGTATCTAAGAATTTTAGCTATGGTACCATAAGACCTTTCAAGATCAGGTCAAAGTAATCAAAAGTCAATTTTATTGGTTATACATTGGGATATATTGATGGTTAGCCAATCAGAGACATGGTTAGAAGAGCTTGCTCATTTGGCTAAATATGATTTACCCTACACAGAATCTATCAGGATTTAAAGGATTATGTATTGATGCTCTGGGTTAAAAGAAGATAATAGTCTGGGTTTTTGGGTGTTGGAATTGTCACATGAGCTCATCAAGGTGCAACTTCCAAATCAATGCATTATGGGATAGGTTGAACACATCCTCTGTTCTCTTTTGCAAAGAAAGTCCATCAATCAATTTTCACATGTTGAATTCTCTTGCAAAATTAACAAAATAATGCCTGTGAAATGAAGTTGCTTTACTGCATGCATAGAACACCTCCCACCTGACCTATGAACACAAAATTCACTGAAGGCAACTCTAATTGTCATTTCTGTGGCAAGTTTGACAGCAAATTATATCAGTGACATATCTGCAACAAAATGCCATTCAATGTGTACTTTTTTATCCCTTTGCTAAAGAAAAACTTTACCAAGCCATATTATCAGGTTCACTGGCTAACTGTATTAAATACTTGTTCCTTATTCCTGTCCATTTGTACCAAAAAGGTACAGGGAACTGTCTCTGTGCGGTTTTGGCCTGTGTGTAACCTGCAATACATATGCTAGTCACAATCATAGAGTTCACAATTCAGAACAAATTTTTGCCAAACCAATTCAGTGATCCTTTTCATTTTTCTTTTTTCAAAAGACTATCAATACTACACTCCTTCAATCTTGACAGGTCTATTCTAGTACACAATAGTACAATTTGTGAAACAGTCCAGGGCTTGAATGCAATTCTGCCAAGCAATTTTTTTTAATTCAATTTCTCTTGTCAATCATCTTTTACTTCACTATTGTACTTGGTTGGATTTAATTAAACTCTTGTGTAGGGTTTTGAAGAGTTCAAGAAATAATCTTTAAAATTTTTATTTCCACAATACCGTTCATTTTTTCAAGTTTTTTAATATTGTGATCAGTCTATGTTTTATTGTAGCACATGCCCCAAGGGGTCCTCATTATTTCATCCATTTACAAACAATATGACCAAAATCCAAATCTGCAGGGTTGTAACTATTGTACTCTTATAGTTTACATGCAATACCGAGGCCAACAAGTCATAATACTACAAATATCTGTAATTTTTTTTTCTGGCTAATGGTTGAGGACTGAGGCCATAGATCACAAAATGCATCTTTCAGGTTATGACTCAAAACAGGACTGTACCAGTTGAAATCAATCCCACATGCCCTTGCTTCCTCCTAACACATTACTCTATGGTATTCTCCGACACATTACTCTATGGTATCCATGGTAATGTTTAGGAATATCAAACACCGTGATGTCAGAGAAAACAGGAACTGTTGGGATTTAATCTGCAATTCCCAAGTACTGATTTTTTATACAAGATCAAAACATCAGGTTTTTTTTTGTTTTGTATGGTTACTAATGAAGTCATGTGACCTATATGCCACATGACTCCCATTAGGTACAATTAACCTAGTCATAATGTATCATGGGATGGGTTTAACTCCGCACTAACTGTACCTACTAGTATAACAGGTTATTTTCACAGGGCTCTATTTTCCACCCTTTTCATAGGCACCAGTGAGAGCAAATTCTTGTCCCTGGGGTGACCACATGTTAATCGCTCTCAAAGTTTTGAAAAATTGGTGCATTTTGTGACCATATTTGGAATCAGCATAAAAAATGCATTCAAATGAGTCCAAACATTACCTTCTTTTATTTTTAAAAGTCCACAAGGTTTTTTGAGAAAATCCTACATTGGCCAGGTGGCACTTACATTCTGCTAAGTCATAATCAGCCATGGCGAGGGCCTCCTTGTCACACAAACCCAAGTACCACTATCACCCACAGATGCACACTCATGCACAAGCCAATGGCTTTTAATTGTCGCTTAGATGATGCTATCTTTAAGACACCGGTATCTCTCTTAGCGATATATGCTAAATGAAATAGTCCGGTTTGGATTACAGAAATATGAAACTTAAATGGGTGCCACCAGCCAGGTGTGCGTTGCCACGGTTATACATGCACGCTTCGACAATGGCTAACGAAACATTAGCGCCATCTCATTCCAGCCAATTATCAAATTTGCCCGTTTTCGGTTATAGGCTGCGTTTTGTGAGTTCACAGTCCTTGTGTCATTAAAGTTACTAATGGAGTGTGTGAATGCCATGGTTGATGCACACAAAACAGTATGGTATATTATTTACAGCATGCAGAAAATGAACAAATTGATAAGTCAAAAAGGTTTTTTCTTAAAGATAATGGAGTAAACCATATGTGATAAGCACTATATGAAATGCAAGATACTTTTTATCAGATTGTTTTGCCTAACCACTTGTAACTTAGTTGTTCCATTATCTTATAGGATCTTGATTAAAATACTGCAAGTGGTGAACTATATTACACAAAACCAAAAAATAAATACTAGTTTGATATAACACAATAAAATTGTCAAAGGTATCTTAAGAATGCTTGAATAGTTGAATCATCATCATGAACAGTCATTTAACGACAAAAAAATCTCATCTTTCCTCCCTAATGCATCGCCAAGGTGCCCATCACTTGCTGACCCATTGCAGGTTACATTGCACTGTTCCAGATGGATCCACACACCCACCCCTATGGAGGGTATAAATGGAATTAAGTATCCTCCTATATGGGGTATTGAGTTCATTTGGAATAGCTATGAAATACCCATGGCTAGGTTATGATCAATGCATGGCTATCATGTGCAGTGCATGTGACAACCATGAATTGATCATGACCTGTTGCTCCACACACCCAACCAGAAAATTACAACAACTTTAAAAGAAAATGGTCCCAAAATACAACATAAATATCTCCTATATGTACTCAGTAACCTTAACACTCAAATTACCAACAAAAATGCTGATGACAAAAAGCCCAGTGAAATTACATCGTGCTCATATATCCAGTAAATTATCGTCATTTGCTTGCCAGCACTAAGAAATTGAATAGCGTCTGTCTGTCCAGTCAGCTCACTGAGCCTGACTGACTGACTGACTGGCTTTAATCTTCACAGGGATTTACCACATCAAATCAATGAGACACAAAAGAAATGAAGACATAATTTGCTTATTAATAGACGGAATATTTTGGAGGGATAAGAAAATTGCAAGATTTGGTTACGGAAACCCGAAACTTAAATGGCATCAGGCAGCAGATGTCAGCTACATGAATTATGCAAAATGAATCACGCAAATTATTATTACCAGCAACATGCATTTGCATTTTCATATTTCGAATTAGGCGTCAAATTCGGAGAAGCAAGATGACAGACTGTCACAAATGTCATATGTTCATGCCTAATATGGTAATGGAAATAAGAAAGGAAAAAGACGAGAGTTCCCAACACTCAGTACACAAGATTCAACAAGATTCTTGGCATCCGGTATCATTATACTTATTTCATTTAAGTCTAAGATTATTTTGTTTAGGGTGTAACATTTTTCCACAGACATACACAAAGATACACAGACAGACACTAAAAACTACATCAAGGCGAGGACCGCAAGTGTCGTCTGCACGTGTCGAGGCTAGTGATGGTGCAAATGGTCATATGAGGTCACCAAGGTCACATGAGGTCACACACATGTCACCCCCACCAGCCTCATCCTTTTACCAAGTTATATCATCGTAGCCCATTACGGAACTCATACGCATGCAATATATTATGGTTAACCTTTGACCACAAAACACACACACAGACATACGACCAGAGTAATCCCTATGTACCTTCTGCAATTCTTGCAGACAACACAAAAAGCAATCCCTGCGTGCCCTCTTTAGACGACACCAAAAGAAATATCTAACTCTGTTTCTTCAAATGGAAAAACTTGAAGCCTATCATAACACACTGAGCATAAGGTAAAACAGAGCTCCACCCCTTTGCCATATTACAGCCTGTATTCTAATAGCATAGCGTCTTCACCATATGATGGCACTATGACGGCCTTCTGTAGAGTTAGATCAATCTAGTTCATCAAGTCACTGTTTCTCTTTATAGTAAAGAGAAACACAGATTCTTTTTCTTTTTAGAATTACTATTTTGTGCAATAAGTGCAACAAAATTGACCTAGTAACCAAAATCCTTGATGCGCAGTACAAATTTGCACTAATCCAGTCGGATACCATCATCCATATCAGTCCACTTCCATCTCCATAAAGATACACAAGATAGTGTTGTTATGCATGGAAAGCTATGTAAATTAAGTGGAAAATTGGAGCAAAAGCAAAACTGTGTCTCGAGAAGGAGCAAAAAACGAGGGAAGCGAAAGCAATAACTGAATGGTTTTTTGCCGTCATCGAAGTGACAGTCTCTTTTAAGACGTCTCTTCACATTACAGTCGACAACACGCATGAAAATGTCATTCGCAAATAACGCGACACAAGTGTTATCTTTGAAGGAAAAATTGATCATCATTTTGCAAATAATGCTTTTAAGCATCATTTTCATTGCCACCTTTGGTGATACCTCAGCAGCTGTATTTCTAGAATTTATTTTCAGAAAATAGTTTTATAATAATAATAGCAATAATAAGACACAGACTACACAAACAGAATATTCTAAACTTTTCCCCATCAAAACATTACACACATTTACAAGTAATGCAAAATGTACACATACACATAAATCTACAGAAAAAGAATCATATCTAGAATTTAACAACAAGAAAGGAGGTTGATGTACACTGTTGATTCTATTGATATGCAAACACAAATAAATTCTAGCATTGAAAAACAGTGTATCTATGCACAGCCTGGCACTTCTCAAACTGGCTCTCTATTCATAGCCCAAAGAGCTCAGGTAACTATGCTTTTATTTATTTACAGAAACTTGACAGTATTTTCCACATGTTTAAAAACACCGACAAGACAAATCCGCAGATAAAGTGCAAGGTTTTCCTGAACAAGAAATGTGCATTCTTTTCCGTCGCATTGAATCAGTCGGCCCCGGCTCGCTGTCAAATCAATGTTTCTTACTTGGCATTTTACCGACTATAGTAAGCGCCGTGTTGTGAAAACATTACTTCATGCCTGGTTAGGCTGTGATTGTACACTTTTACCCTAAAGGGCATGCGCCTGGCTCTGAATTTAAACTTTCACAATTCATTTTCTTCTCCAAATATATCAGATATGTTTGAAACATTTAAAGTTATGTTTAGGATTTAATTCAAGTAGCGACATGCTTTTTAGGATTGTGATAAAATGTAAACATGTGAAACAGATTACGCAGCCTTAAGCTGTGAAGTACAGGTTCAATTTTGAATATTGTCTGTTCATTTACATACTGTCGCTTTTTTACCTTTCTAATGATAAAACTAAACATTGCTGGAGCAGATCATATATGTTACTCTATTTGGCTGTATATAATCCTACAATTAATGCATATATAAAAGGCAATGCCACAGGGAAGATTAAAATTCCACCACACGGCCCAGTTTGTGCCACCTTTTGCCATCTCCGAGACCCAGTTCAAGTCGCACTTAAAGTTGCTCGTCATCGACCTCTGGACTGCTTCGCCATGTTTTCGCAGGCTTATTTTTCCAAGACTGGATTACCACAAAAACATACTATGTGTTTGACTAAACTTTGTGCGAATCAATCAACACGCAAGACAAATGTGCTTATTCTGGCTAAAGTGGGGCTGGCTAAAGTGGATCAATTTGATTGATATTTGATGGGAAAAGTTCACATCTTTTGGGTACCAAATATGTGTCAAGTTGATGTCTAAGCTAAGCTGATAGTCGGATAGGATGCTAAGGCACAGTTTTACAAAGTATTACATCATATTTCATTATACCTCATAAATATTCATGAGTTAATCATGCTAATTGGCCAATTACTATTTCAGGTTCTACTTCTCCAAGGAAAGAGTTTGGACAATTTGCCTACAACCTCATACCCAGAGTCACAGTCAAGTGCAATAAAATAAACTAGGTATTCCCCAGTTTCTGCGATCAGTAGTGCTTTTTTAAAGCACTACTTGTCTGAAAACTTTTTCGCGATTGCCCGGCTTGTGGGGTGTGTATCCGCTAACCAATCGAACTTGATCTGGCCCGGCCCAAGATACACGCACCCACCAAGTTCCGTGAACTTTCGTGCCTCCAAAAAAAATGGGCGGACAGACAAACAGACAGACAGATAAACAGACAGATGCACGTGGCCTATTATTATATAGATACTCAGTACTGGCTATGATGGGCCCTCACGTACCCTCGCCCTTCGAGTGAGGGTGACGGACATATAGCCAATGACCTTGGAAAACATTGTTCCACATTAGCTCCTATTCCCCCACTATGTAGTATTTGTATACTATTCTAAAAAAATGCAATTTTAAAAAAAAAATGATCAAAGCTGTCCGATGTGATACTATAACACTAACTTCAGGACTCCACCCTCCTTCTTTCAACAGAGGATATGCTAAGCACAGGAACAAAGTGTTTCTTTTAAAATGTTTTCTTAGCAAACTCTTTTCCTAGAAATCTATTCCTAGAAACCATATATAAACTGAAATTGTATACACCCATGGATCTATTCACCATTAATATAAAGCTTTGCAACTTTTCAGTATCGATGACGATAGAGATGGGAGAAAAATTACCAAATCAGTATTGAATGACGCTAATTCATAAGTGAATCCTGATCTGCGATCTCAAGGGGGAAACGCACAAATCCAGACGTACTTAACTAACCCCTCTCATCGGGTACATTTTCGCATCTTTGCAAAAACACCACTAAAATCCTCACTTTTTTCTATTCTTTCTTTTTTTTAGCCGAAAATGCTTAGATACATGAGAATTGTTTTTCTAACCTTTCCGTGTTGGGCGCTTATGAGCGTTGAAATGGTAAGCAGAGATGCGGCGGCCATCTTTGAGTGAAAATCTTTATATCTATTTGTTTTTAACCTTCTGCTAGCTGTTTCAGAAATGATAAACAACTTGAATTTACTTGGTCAAGTGAGTTAAAGGGTACTACAATACCTTATTCTAAATCTAGTACATGTGTGTGTCATATCCCAAAAGTGGACTGTAAAAACAATATTTTCCCTCTTTGATCCAGATGAATGCATATTGAATAAGTGAAGTAGTAAAGAGTAGGTCTCCATACAAGGAAAAAGAAATTGAAATGGGCAGTATGATAGTAATGGAATTGTCTATTAGGCCAGGCATTGCCAATGTAATTTTCTAATCAGACCTACACTCTATTCCACCACTTACTGGTCTGTGTGCTTGTTTGTTTGTACAATTTTTCATAATTACACATATTTATTGGAAAGAAAACAAAATGAGAATTTCCTGGGAACATCCATCAAAATCAGAATTAGACAAATTTGATTGAGTTACCTCAAACCCTTCACAACTTTTCATCAGTTTCAATGAAAATAGAAAAACCTCCCCCTTAATCAGATGACTCACACTAAGCCAACCTGTTTCTCCCCATCATTTCTAGAATGTGATACCCATTTTGAAATCTGAGATGGCACAAAATGGTACATATGTTGACCTATGACCCAAAACATGACCATACAGACTTGCTTATTTGTGGCATCAACTCAGCATTGATACCACAAATGTGCTCCTGCTAATTATAAGTGCTACCCCCAGCCTGATCTCTAAAACAGATAAATCCATCCTTCAAAGTTTAATTTTCAGTGTTGACATAATTATGTTTTCTGGTCAACCTGAATAATGCACAAAATGCCACATAATACAACAACAAGCCCTAGATTTTTTTTAAAGGCCACCTCATCATTGTATTACATAAATACCACTTTTTTGCCATTGCACACATTTTCTAGCTTAGCCAGCTAAGGTGTTTTAGAGAAAGCCCAAAAAATAAACAAAAACAAAAGCCAAAAAATGAGGAACTTGATGTATATATGAAAATTAATATTCTTCATTGCAAAGTCAATTAAACAGTGGGGTGGGGGGGGGGGGTTCTGGTAAGGAGTAAAATATTTTATTTCCTAGAAACACTTTTTAAAATACTTTTTAATATAATTTACAAAAACCAATTTAATTGATTTTTTTCTTCTTTTTTTAAATAGAAATCAAGCAACTGTATTGTAAGGTGTCCCAGTATGTAATGTAATGCTGTCAACCATTAATTATTTCTTGCATTTGCTTGTTACACTTTAAGGTTTTCCCACGCTAAACAGGAAATGTATTTCTAGAAATTTTGCCTTACCTAGTTCAGTTTGAAACTAAGATACAGGAACGTATGTTTATGAACCAATTAAACATTAAATACATTTACTCCCAACTTCAGGCCTTTTTTGTGCAGAAAGATCCCTGTATTCTTTTGTTTTAAAGCTATAGTAGCAAACACTGATTATGGTTAACTATTCAAGAATAAATGGCCTTTACTTTTCTTCAAAATTAAATTGAACTTCCAGAAATGCCACTGGCCAGCAAGTATGAGTGTGTGGCATCCCAAAAGGGGTTAATAAACAAACAGTGACAGTGAAACTAGCAAAATGATTATTGTGGCCCTGTTTATTCTAGATCTCAAGGTGGAACCAAAATCAACAATAACCTACCTTGAATTTAGTTACATATTCTCCACTGTGCCACGTGAATCCACATCGCACCATAATATTAACTGGGTTATCGGTTATTTGACAGGGAGGAAATGCACAAATTTGATACGTGGATGCTTAGCACGCTATGGAAAGCAAATCTAAATGCAATCACAGAATTGTTGTAACCTTCTGTTTGCATTATTATTCTAGATTTCTTTTAACTAGGTTATCTCCCTTGGCCATGCTGCAGAAGTAAGGCTAATAAGGACACCTGAAGAGATTCCTACGAGTCTTCACATTTTTTGCTGGAGATACTCTCACAACGAAGGACTCTGTTTGCTTTTCAGCGTACATGTGTGTGTTGTAAGTACTGCAGAAATATGAGTGACCACTGCAACGATATCCCTACAGGGCTACATCTTAATCCCATGCAAAGTGGTTCAGGTACCTAGAGCAATGGTCTGTGATGACTTGGGAAATGTGACAGCCAAATATTTCTTTGAATTTGCTTGACTAAACCTCAACTAAGCCACCTATTTCACTTTTAGGCCCCAAAAAATCATAAAATTGAGAGAAACAACATTTACATATAAGGCCAGGATAATTCAAATTATTACCAAAATCAGTATTTCAAGAAAAGAGTTATATTAGTTACAGCTAAGCCAATTTGAGGGAGCTTTAGGTAAATTAAAAGCAAATTTAACCAAAATAAAATAAAAATTTCAGTATCAAGACAAATTCAACGACAAACTAGCGAACATTTTTCCTGCTATACAGTAGATGAATGCTTGTGAGTCAAAAAGGACAAAAATTAAAAATGGCTAGCATTTTGCAAGAATTGCTATCTACCTCTGATCAAAAGCTGCTATCTACCCCTGATAGCTGCTATCTACCCCTGATAGCAAATTTCCTTATGATAGATAACCACCACTTAAGTCTTTAAAAGGTAACCACATTAACCAGTTGGAATATTTAGATAGCTGTTAAAACTGAGATGGATATGTCTGCACAACTTTTCTCCCCACACTTCAAAACTTTCTTTTTAAATGTTTTCCTTTCTGGCACTCGAGATCTATTAAGGTTGAACAAACTAAGTAAAACACCCATGTGGCTACCTGACGATTCAAAGGACAGTATTAGATTTGTTTTCTTTAAAGCCACTGGTCGCGCAATAAAACCCCACGTTCTTGTTTCACTGTGCATTAGTGCTTGTCTCCATTTCTTGTGGAATTGATAAAAACAACATCGGAGGGTGCATACAATACATTCAGTGGCAGTTGTTGAAGTCAACCGGGACATCGCAAGCAATGTCCATCACGCATGAGTGACAGCGAAGGAAAATACTGTCAGGTGCTACAAGTTGAAGTAACCTCATTTCTCTGGCATGGTTCAGTAACCCCATGCACTACTGTGTTGAACCAATTGACCCCACTGCTTTCTTAGTATCATGTGTAATACAGAGGTGCCACAAGGGGTGAATGTCTTGATACAGTCAGCTGTTCCATATCCCTGTGGGTATGAGAGTATGTCAGATGCCGACACATCAATCTATGTGATTTGACAACTGAACTTTGGCCAAACAAAACTGATACACACACTATTCAACATATCCCGTTTTCCTATTGTTGTATACTTTTTAAAAAGTTGGATTAAGGTAGACTCTCAACGGATAGCTCATGCTGTCTTAAAAACTTTTCCAGCTTTTGACAGCCGAGCCTAGCTCAGACACGCCTTTCACATTTGGAGTTCATGTGTTCAAAGTTCTAATTCAGCTAAGCCATTGTGTGCCTGATATATTAAAGCCGACGCTTGATAAATTTCGTAATACATGTCCTGAGCACTTAGCGAACACTCACTGTATAACGAAGAATGACACGTTTAACTCCACTTTTGTAATGGAAGACTCTCTGTGAGATTTACAAACTAAATTAAAGAATAATTTACAAATGCATACACTTAATAGAAATGTCAATGCACGCACACTGAGGATGTACACGAACCCTTGTGATGCCTTCTTCTGTACTTTGAAAATGAAAACGTAAAATGTCAGAGATCAGAAAGCGTACTACATATACTGTGCACTTTGAATTTCCAGCTTCATAACTTATTCAAAGCAATACAATTCCATCATAGCACATTAATATTTTATCCCGATTGTGGTAACTTTAACAGTGTACAGTGATAGACGAGCAAACATTTGGGGAATAATCGCTGGAATACGGAATATCCGAATGAAATCGATGCTTGTTCGCTTGTAATGGTTTCTGGCGTTGAATTAAAAAAAAGATATGCTAAAAAGCCTGGGGAGTCTGGTAGATAAATAGTGCATTAAATTGTTTGCAGGTAGCCCACACTGTTATTAGCTTACACAAAATGCCTTTCAATTTCAGGGAGATAAATAAATGCTCCGGCAGCTTCATGAGCTCAATAAAACTACTTCTGATTTTCAGAACATAGAACTTTTTTTGGGGGGGGGGGAAATAATCCTATAGGTGGAACTTTGGTATTTATGCAGTGTTGGTAATTTTTTTCCAGAGTAATTTTTTTTTTCAATATTTACCACACTAAAAAATTTAGTGTTAAAATTATTTAAATTAACAAATTCAAAAATTTAGTGATGCATTGTTTCATATTAATGGTTCCAACAAGCCATATTCATGGACTAATAAAATGTACCCTCTACCTGTTGCTGAGAAAAGTAGTGAAAATATTAAAGCCTGCAAATATGACAGAAACTGAATGTCAGTGTTTCCTATCCTCCAATGTCTTGCTTTACTCAAGCCAAAATATTTAAATTTTACATAAAACATAAACATCTCTTTTTTTAACAAAACTCTGATAAAATTGATTTCACTCATAAAATTACATCCCATTGCAGATCTTCCAATGGATTTGAACCCATGATATTCCCAACATATCTTTTTTAAATACATATTAACTGGAAAAAGTTAAGTTCAGCATTGTTCTGGGTTTGGCATTAGTTTCTCAAGTTATTTCACTGAAAGTTTATACAAAGGCCTGTTTCTTACCTGTGGAGATGGATGCAACAGAATTAACCAAGCAGCAGAGTAGGTTGACCATGAAAAAGAAAAAACACAAAGAAAGAACAAAATTAACTTAACAATCTAATAAATATTATTGGTTATAGGGAAATTTATGATACATAACTTTGCTCCTCTCCTTCTAAAGTAGCTCAGATGATATAGAAATCTATGCTACTTTGTTCCCCTCCTTTCAAAGTAGCTTAGACTTCTATATCATCTGAATTACTAGTGCAAGTTTTGTATGTCTTGCTGATCTAATGTGCAAATTAATTCTTTTTTACACAGCTGTTTGACCCCATGCAAATGGTTTCCTTTATTTTCAGAACAATTTTGAGCAGTGGTAACACAATTTTTACAACTGTAATAAGTACAGACATGCAAGAGCTATTATCCCTAAGAAAATCACACAAAAAATCTTGCCATAGAGGCCTACAAAGGTTGATATTATAGTGCCCTCTATTGCCCATTTTCTAATAGAGATCTGTGTAAAACTAAACTTATATGAAAAATCCTATTTGTCTGCAATTTAATTTCATAAAAGTTGCACATGATGTATTAAGTAGAATCACTAATCGGATCAGTTGTCAAAACTGTGTTGCCATTGATATCTTTTATTTTATTCTGGTTTTGGTATGAATTAATGAGACTTCAAACAGCTGTGTATACAAGAAATTCACCAGTTGGAATATTTGTTAATTACCAGACAGAAATTAAATTAAAACACAGTGGGGTCACTGCAATAAAAAAAAAAACACATTTTGTTCATAATATGAAAAATGTACCATTTTATTCAATTTAGATTTTAAGAATATCTATCTACTATATCATATAGAGAGTGTACAAATCACAACATGCACCTTTAAGAACAAGTTGAAAGTTAAAAATACTCCGGCTAAGAAAATTATAACTACAGAACTTTTCCCATAGCTTTTTCTCATAATAACATTTTTAATGGACAAAACCTGTATTTCTCCATTTTCCTTCTTTTCATCTCTATACCATTCAACCTTCCCTCTCTTTTACCCTGGTCACTCTCTTCTATCATTCTACAAGCGTGGAACTGTTGACTCGATTCCCAAGACGTCTCAGGAAAAATGGCGGAAACCCAATCACCTATTAGCTGGACAAGCAGTCGGTAATTTGAGCGCTTTAATCTGATTAAGCATTCCGTTGGCGACAATTAAATATACGCAAATAGGTAAGGTAGAAAAGTTAATCGAGTTTGTGGTCCGGCACCGGTGATCTTACGGCGTAACTGGAGTTTTATTAACTACAAACAATTTTGCTTCGGTTTCACCGGGGACTTGCAGTGACTGGTCAACACTATAGTGCGCCTTGTGTTGAACAAATCAAAGGGATAAAAGAAAATGAAATTGACCAAATTAGCAGAACAGAAGGAATCCAACACAAAAAGATGAACAAAGCAACCATCTTAATAAAGACTAAAGTCTATGACTATAGACTGAGTAAATTGCTAACACCTGATATCAGAACTTTCTATTCTGCACAGAAAGGCTGCTATTCAGCTTAATACTCCCAGTAATCCTACCCCTTGAGTCAATGTACATGTCGTTGTTATTATTTTCTCCCCGTTTTTAAACCAAAAAAAAGATGAGAAACAACTTTCCCATTTTCCACTCAAAAGCAATCTGCCAGAACAGTTTTGCTAATAGATCCAATTCCTAAGAACATTTTATCAGCAACAGATTCACCAGCCCATATCTTCCATCCAAAGAAAACAACTCTACTACATCGAGATTGACTAACAACTACCCCAAAAAAGTTCTTGTGAAAGCAATCACATGCAGTGTCAACACTGATTTTAGAATATAGCATATTCACTAGGCTTAAACAAACCCATCATCTACCAGTTTTTCCCCTTAACAAATTTTGCGTGATTATCTCTACGACAGCCTCATTTTCATTTGAAAAAATCCTGAAATTCGAGGCAGCGCCACGCACCCGTGATCCCTCAGGCAGCCACAGCATTGAAAGCCACGAGAAATTTCAATTTTTATAGCTCCAGCTCCTAGGGCGTGCTGCGCTAAACTAAGTACTAATTAACCACTCTGAGCTAGTATAATTTCAACAGTATGTATCTCTTGGTTTCTTTTCTATTGAAACAGAGCGGAAACTAAGCCATTGATACAAAAATATATCCTGAAACAAATTTGTTTATCTCTGGAGGGGGCTGAAATTAGATCAACGTTGTTTTTGAAAACCTCTTCATTTTCGTTGCCCGGTTATATTATTAATATTTGTGCCCGTGGGTTTGGAGTGTTGCGAGTGTTGCTATACAAACCGTGTAGTGGCAATTAGTAGGGACTTGAATGTGAACGTGTGACAAAATATGACATCTGCACAGCCCTTCTGGTCATGCATATTCATCAACTCAGGTGTATTACGTGGGTCAATAACCAGAGCTCTCTATCTACAGATCTCAGCTGTGTGTGTGCGTGTGTGTGCGTGCATGCGTGTGCGTGTGTGCGTGTGTGTGTGTATGTATGTGTGCATGTGCATGTGCATACATGGTGTGTATGTGTGTGGACATGTACATGTGCTCACAGAATTCTTTCTCTTGAGGAATAAGATGTTTGATTTTCATACACATGCTCTTGACTTCTTACACACAAGAACTTAATCAGCAGATTTAACCCTAACCAAATCATGCTTTCACCAAAGAGAAGGAGGCAAGTTTTAATTTGCATGGAGGCTACGGTCAATTAACAAAAAGGGGAATCCTATATACACAAAGGAGATCCCCAAATCAAAAGGGTTGCCGAATAAGGTTATGATTTTACGTTCGGGACCATGCCAAATCTAAAATACCAATTTATTTGTAGGAATTGCGATCAGGGACTTATAATTTCCTCAATAATTGATAGGCTATGGGTGGCGATCCAATTTTCCAAAATTAATATCTTTTTGGTCTGTATTACAAGAACAGAATTTATTCAATTTTGACTGTGGGATGAGAACAAAATGGTTTGCAAGTCCTCTGGACCAGCAATGCCTGGTTGGCGGTTGTACCAACCACACCACGAACCGGATAAAACCTGCACGCGTGCCGATGTTTGTAAAGCCCCGAAATCTGACAAAAGTAATAACGGTTATTTGCTGTAATTCAAATGCACGATTTAAATTCAATTTTCGTCCCCACAACACGAATATTCAAAAATCAATTTGTAAAAATATGAAGAAAAAAATAACTGGACAAATATATATCAACAAAATAGAGACCACAATGGACTGTTATCATACATTTTGGAAGCATTTTATTTATGTACTCCATTTCCAAAAAGTGGAAAAGTAAAATTTGTACTCAACTTGTAACGATAAATTGGTCAAGGTTCGATGAACAAGATTTATCTCTTAAATTTTGTTATGCTATTGAATGGATCTCATCTAAGAAATAGTTAAAAATCGGTATAGAACCTCTTTCGTTCAGTAGAAATGAGGGAATTACATGCATATTTTAAGGGCACAGAGATGACGAACAGCAGTTGTTGGACCGATTCAAACACACTCGCTTGGACTGCGTGAAGGCTGCCACCTAGCAACGCGGTGCGCAATTGGTCAAACTATGCGCCGAAAAAAACCAACTACAGTAGTAGCAGTGCTGCGTGTACGCAGTGTGTCCGTCACACACGGTCTATTTTAGGCGTGTTGCTGAGCGGTTAATTAAAACCAACATGTTTTGAAATCAAAATCAGCTGATGTAGAAGCCGAATTGAATGGAGATAAGTTGTCTGAGGCAAATTTCCGACCAAATTCGGAGTAGCTGGCAAGAAAACAAGGTTCAAAATAAAAATATGGTCAACTGTTAGTGTCCTCGGTTTGGAAACTATGCCTAAATCATGGTCTAATTTCCTCGCTTTAGGACTGAGAAAAGGGAAAAAACAACAAGTTTGGTCCATCGGTAGCCGGGCACACATTTTATTTTGAAGCAGTTACTTTAACTTGACCGCATCATTTTTTTATTTCATGAAAGTGGGAAATTTGAGTTTTCTTTTAGTATAGTTTACAATGATGCCTCCTTGTTTAAAAATTGCCTCATCAGAGATCGTAGGTCAAGATATTGTTGTTTTTAATGGTTTGCGACTGTCTTAACTGGGGTCTTAATTAACTTATAGCTTACATTGGCATGATTTGAGGATCTCTTGGGGGAAATCCTTTTAAAATATTTTTGTAAAAATCAATAAATAAACGCATTTCACATTGAAATTTGTCGGGAAATTGTAGGTATTAATGTCTTGGTCCTAGATTATGGAACCAATTTTCCAAAAATATCGAGATTCCCCAAAGGTCAATGTTTTAAGAAAAAGTTTCAAAAAACATTATTTCCTAAGGATTAAATTTTTAAGTAATTTGTTTATAATTTAATTTGTGTTTATATTGTTAATATTTATCATTGATTGTTTATTTATGTACCTAGGTTTCATTATGTAGGCTACAGCGCTTTGTCTACTGTGGAAAAACGCGCTTTATAAATCCGTATTATTATTATACCTTGTGTTTTGTTTATTGTTGTTGTTGACATGTTTCTTGATTTGTTTTGCTTTTGGGGGTTGCTTTTTTTGATTGACTTTTGGCGGTTGCTTTGTTTTCGGGTACTTGATTTGTATTATTGCGTTGTGTGTGTGTGCCTTCTCAGACAGCATTCTTTAAAGTTATTTCCATTTCGGAAATTTGAAAGATAAACTATGCTGCGGGTTGTTACCTTAGACTTTATCGTAATTCGTGTCAACTTGCGCACATTCAAAAAGGCCGACGAACAAAATTCCTTGAACTTTGCCAGCGTGAAATTGCATTGAAATACACGCCCGATGTTCACTGCTTGGCTGCGTGTACTCAAATGGCGATTGGAATACTACATTACGCGCTCATGCCTGAATTGATCCGGTAGTGGTGTGTGTACCACCTTACTTTCATTATCTCTGATTTGCTAATTGTGTGAATATAATGAGTAACCAATCAGAATAGATGTTTCTATCTCTGTATGAACCGGTAAGCCTTTTCTTACCATGTCTGTGATTGGTAGCTACTCATAATTACTCAATGTATAAACCATGAAATTGACTAGTTAGTGACAGGGCGTTAGGGCAGAAAAGCAGGGGAGGGTGAAATCAGGCAAACCTTATCCCAGGACCTATAATCCTGTAACAACAGCAAGTGTTTACTGGTAGAGTCACCTTGGGAATAAAATATGTCTAAAAATTACAATTGAGGGAGTCAGCCAGCTTTTAGACAAAGAAAATGATAAGGGATGTAATCCCTATGCTCCTAATGAAGGAGTGATGATGGACACAAGCTCAACCAGTAATTCACAGTCCAAGCCCAATCAGTTACCTGACAGAAACATGAATCAGTTTAATTTCCTCATAAATATTCATCAAATACATATAAAGATTTATGTAAGTTATGATTACTATTTTTTAACTGTGTAAGTGGCCGGTCAGTGACTTTGATTTGGTTCAAGTGCAATGCAAGGCGTTTCACCCTGCTGGTTGGTTTGGTGCCAATGGACCATTGAGTAGGGAAACGGGACAGCAGATACGTTTCTTTGAAATCACTCTGATGATTGGCCACTAGAATTCTCCAGGACTTGACTTTGACCATTCATCCCTGTAAGGCGTTATGCAGCCTGGTGTCAAGACTAATCAGGCCAGACAAAATGTGTTAATCTCACAGCATGACAACTTGTCAAGTAGTTTTGTGATATGAGTCCATGAAGAGTAAATATTGGTTTTAGTGATAGCATATGAATCATCAAAGAAGAGTTGAAATTTTGGAGTGTTTTGTGTATTAATATTATCCATCAGTACCTCTCCTAAAGTTGTACTAAGTTTAACCTGCAAACAGTACCTATCAATTAGGCTTTACCATACATGAATTTGTCAGTTTTGATCTCAAACCTAATGGCACAAATAGTAAAGGTGTAATTATTTAATCTTGTCAGAAATATTTGTCAAAACCATATTGTAATTTTGTGGCTATCACACGTCAGTTTGTGATAAACCTAAGCAAATGGGCACAACATGAGCTTGGAGCCTGCAATTGCTCTTCAATATATGGCTGCCTTGAGGCTTTATAGTGAAAATAATAGTTGGGCTCATGAATAGGACTGTACTGAATTTGTAATGTGTAAATTCATCTCTCAGAGCAGCTAATGTCAACCTATAAATGGATAGGCTATGCATCTCTAACCACTGCGGTCAGGCACAAAGTGCTATAATTTTACAACAAATTTGTCGGTAAATTGAATCAGGACAGCAATCAAAACCATGATTCATCACTCTCCCGTAAACAATATGACACAATTTTAAAAGTATTTTGGTATACGTCATGATTATATTCCCTCCAAAGACAAAGAAAATGAAATGGGAACTTTGGATTTCCGCAGCATGGTCAAGCATTGTTGACCCTCTACCTCATATGCCTATGTGATTCAAAACTCATCAGAAATGGTAATTGTAACCTTGTGATCGTGAAGAAGATGTCCTGACATTAAATTGGTCAGATAGTGGCTGCAGTTACCTAAGCCCAGGCTGGGTGGTGAGTTTGAGTAAGTGAATTATGTTAGCAGTTATGGCAGTAGAGGATAGCCAATGCCAGAGCAAAACAGTGCTTATGTCTCCTCCACATCATTTGCAAATGACCCACTTGAACTTAATTATAGTAATTAGCAGGGAACTAATGATACTGTTATTTGGTATGACAGCAAGTTACCTTACACAGGAAGTTGGTTGAAAGCATGGCACGTAGAGATCAGTGTGTGTTGTTTTCAAATAAAAGGCATTGTTAGCACTAGATGGAAAGATAATCTTGCTAGTTAAGACACTTAGACACTCTCTTTCTCTCTCTCTCTCTCTCTCTCTCCCTCCATCTCTTACTTCTTGCCTTGTATTTCTCCTCTCTTGCCTTTCTTTCAACAGAAGTATAGCTCTAACTGTGAACCTACTTCTGCACTTCATTCAAATGAAAATTAATTCTCTTTTTCCATATATTTCTGTCTCTCTTTTTTCTTGCCCTCTATTTCTCCTCTCTCACCTTCTTTCTTTCAACGGAAGTACATATAGATCGAACAGTGAACCTATAAGAATAATCACTTCTGCACTTCATTGAAATGACACATAGGCACATGCAATCATACATCGTATCACCGACGCCGTCCCCAGGACCCGGAATTTCATTTCACAGGTTGTCATGGCAACCGTCTGCACATAATTAACCATATTGCCAAAATTTCTCAAATTCTGTAATTTTTTGTTTAAATATTGTAAAACATATTACAAGAAGCTTCATTCAACTCAGGTCTACTTATACTAATACATATGCACAATCACATTGCCACTTCCTAGTCAATTAATACATAAATAGAGCTTGCCAAAATGTATAAAGCAACACACACACTGAATGTACCATACACAAAGAACAAGAATAGGTACTTGGAAGTCCTATCTGCAGCGACATGAGGGCTAGTGACATTTGGCCCAGTTTTTGGCTAAATGAAATTACAGACAGGGACCGCGCAAGATGCATCTGCATACCTCTGAATGGATTTTGACAAGCCTAAGTTGAGAGAAAATCAACGGAACTGGAATTGTTTAACCATGGGCCAACGCTAAAACGAACTGCCGAGTAGGTTCAGCTGCTCCTGTCACTTGCTATTCAGATGGATTGTGTCCTGAGCACAAACAAATCAATTTTGGGAATCTTAGATGTTATTTGGTCGAATATATTGAGAAAATAGGGTTAGTGTGTTTGTGTGCTATAATACGCAATTTGGAATTCGGCTCACTCTGAAGTGCTCTGTTGGTTACACTTACACTGGCCCCAATGTTGCCAACAAATATTTCGGTTAGGTTGCGCCCACTGGAGAAAAAGGTAGCCCAATGGTTACCTTAACCATTGGTTTCTATCTATGGAACAAAAAAGAATCGCATCTACCCTTTGGTGCCTGCTACCCAATAGTGCTGAATTAAACCAATATCTGAAATAGCCCAATTGGGCGGGTAATTACAGTGTTGGCAACACTGGGGGGGGGGGGGGGGACACTTGTCACTCCAATCCTATTTTATTGTGTCGTTTGAAGAATGAACCCCTTTCCTGTCGCTACGCTACAAACGTACAAATATTAATCCCCTCCCAAACATATATGGCTCTTTTGTTTTGCGTATTTCTCTAATGCATTCGATTCCTAGAATGCTATGACCCACGCACTTTTGGGTTTGATTATGAACCTATCACTGTATGGTCGAAGACCAATTTTAATCTACATGCATCACATAGGCACATTGATCAATGCTAAACAAATACAAAACACCACTGGCAACTATACTAAATTCTACTCAATCATTGAAATAGACCAGTGTTTTGTGTTTTAAGGTATAAATAACTTCATTTGCTTTGATGTTTGGTTTGATTAATAAATCAGATGGATTATTCTTCACCCCCAACCCTACCACCACAACAAGAAAGTCATTACCTTATAATCAAAATTTTGAATTTGGATATACCAAACACTGCACTCAATATGACAAACACATAACATAGGACCATAACACTTTATGCCTCCTCCTTCACTAAAACGGCTTTATACCACAGACAGCGGGAATATTACTAACTTTATCCCACAGCTGCCACCAAATGTGCCATCGCTGCCACCAAGTATATCATCCTATTGTTGATACTAACCCAACAAGCCTATCAACTCAATGGGTTCCTCATCACCATCATCATCAGCACTGACAGCTCCTCATACTTCTATCACCCACCTCTTAGATCTCTTCAACTCTTCATCCCAGTGTAAGCCTGATGTAAACATGGCCTGCTAGCCCTGGATAGCCGACTATGTTTACTAAAATAACAAACACATAACACATGGTACGGCTAAGGAAAGACGGAAAGCAGCAGAAAGCCAGAGAGAGAATGAGCCAGAAACTGAGCTTAAAACATAATACCAACAGGTGAAGTTCAACATCATGTTGAGTGTGATTCAAGAATGATGTATTTCATTTTTTTTAAATTCAAATTCTGCTTGTATAATCTCACCTTTAGGGATGCACCACTAGTATCACAGGAGGCATGGATGTTTGGGCCAAGTCAGTAGTACAAGTTTTATTCAAAATCACCCATTATTGGACAATTGATCCCATGTGCACTACCTGCTATGCTGATTGGTCATAATGGAACTTATGTGATTTTTTAAGCCAATAAGCAACATGGTAAGAATGGTGGTAGAGTTGAAAAGGGCTAGAGCTTAAATATTTGGAAGCTGCATTTCAACTGGTTATTGAAATAAATATATGATGTAATTAGCCAATCAGAAATGCTGTTTGAAAGGGCACAGGGTTTAGAGTCTGGTTTTAAAAAATGTGGCAATCAGATCCAGTTAAGGTATTAAGATAATACATTTGTTTTGATTCATTTTCATATCCATTTCTTCACTTGCAACTAGATTCTTTTGTTTATCTTTGGAAAATCCAGTGTTTTTACTTTGACACTCAATGGCCAGGCGAGACTCCATGATACCAGAACACCAGTGGCTTCCGATAGCGTGCAGGCATCACGCTCAATTACTTCTTTCTTACTGTCAAACCGTGACCAGACAAGTAAATAAACCCACCTCTGCCACCATCATGCTTAACTGCTTTCCCTGTGCACAAAACATAGACGTGACACTGTGATAGCATACATGCACTAAGGTATTTTGTAGCCATGTTCACATTACAACTTTTACTTTTAGGAAGAGATCATCATATAATACTGGATTCCATGACTCTTAACCCTAGTCTATCTTATCCAATACTATCAGATAGCCCACCCCTAGTAGCTTATGCCAGGTATCCTGTAACTCCCGGCATTAACACAATGATGCAGAAATTGGCATTAGCAAAAAGGTAAGACAGTTAAGAGTAGATTTGGGATATCTGTAAAATTTCAGACCCAAAGATAGATTTAATGCCCCTGGCCTAAAAATGAAGAGGACACAACACTTAAAATGACTCTGAACATAGCAGTTTCAGTAGTAAACCCTAAAGGTTTGGCAGTCTTTGCACCAATGGGCATATGGATTTGCTACTCCAAATTTTGAAGGGAAAAAATCAAATGATGTTAAATCAGTTAAGCAAACAGGCCCGGCTATGACAACCTCAATTTATGGTCCATCCCCACATAGTTTAAAATTACACAAGCCCAATTCAACATCACATCCACCAAAAGGCTACCAAATCGTTTTCTCCCTAAAAACTGCCAATCTCAATTAAGCTTTAAATGCATCACCCAAAAATGACACTTGTCCAAATGGTAGAAATAGAAAATACTTGCCCCTAAAAATTAGTGAAAATGGCTCCCAATTTGCATTCAGAATACAAATGAACCCGGAATGTCCCTAAAACACATGAAAGTCTTTAACAGTTAAATCCAGATATTCATGCGCATTCTTAGCATTTCATCCATTATCTCTTGGACATTTCATAATTTGTTCGATCGACCACACTCCAAACCAAAGGGTAAAAAAGGGGCTGAGCGTGTCCGGCCATGCAGTCCCTGGTCCGCAAACAATTTTTGTGTGCTCAAATCAGATGACATCATCACTTACAAGTTACAACCAAGCCAACAATTTCCCGCCAAATCTTCGCTCAATTGTCAACATATGTCCTTTTCCATGACCATATTTGGAATAATTGCTTAATTATGCCCAATGAGCACAAACATCTCTGTGGTGGTCAAAAATTTAATTTTATAATTACCATAATGAAAAAAAAAACAATAAATCTGTGAATCAAATGCCGTCCATCACAGAAAGTGTTAACAATTTCATTCTATAGCCTGTTTGGATGCAAGCACACCCAGTACAGCAAAAACAAAAAAACACAAACAACCCTATTATTTAATGACACACTGTATTGCACAGAAACAAAATCCTATTTAGGAGTTTATTTGTATAATGAATGGGGCCATTTTTATGGATATACTAACAACTTCTTTCCTTCCACCAAGGCTTTATCAACATTAACTAAGCGTTGCCCCGCGCTTCGCGCGGCAACCGCTAGCTGATTTTGAATTGGAGCGGGTCACTAAACCGGTTGAATCAGTCTTCTATAATGCAAAACTTCAAAGACATATACAATATTTTCTGTTCCTCCAACTTTTCTCATTTATTATTTATTTGTTTGCCTTAGTATGTGTTAGTCAAGAGCGTTCGAGTTTAGGCCCCCCATCTCAACATGAGCTAATGAAGCCAGGTGAACTTACCTGCAATATTTATGTGGCAAGCCAAGGAACTCGCCTGCACTCCCCAAGACCCCACCATTGGTCTATCTGGGTCGGAGGGTTAATGGGCAATAACTCAACGTGTTCAAAAAGGGAATCAGGAAGCTTCCTCTTGGGAAAAGTCGAGGTCCGGTATCAAGCAGGCATTTTTTTTGTTGTGAAATCATGAAAATCCAGTCGGGACGAATTGGTCCCCTGATGACCGGGCTGATTTTACTGAACCCCCTGAACGCGTTTTCCCCCCTAGAACTGCTGCTACGCCATTGGCCCACCTCTAAGGGCGCCGAGAGGCCAGCACCTATAGGCCAGATGGGATCTGTTGCTACATGTCCCAAGGTGTACACAGGGTGAGTGGGGTGTTTCCCATTTTAGTTGAACGTTTTTAGGCATATTAATGGTTGTTTTCACCCAGCATCATTGGGTGGGTGTCACCCAATGCCCTGTATTATTGAAAATTCCATCATCATCCAAAGACTCACATTTTTTTCGACAATTTTGAAAATCTTTAACCCCAAGACCTATACTTTTTTAGAAATGTTTGCCAAATTTTTTCACCAAAGACCCTCTTAAAAAAAATTAGCAAATTCCAAGATGGGAGTGCCCCCGGGATTTGTGCCCGAAAGGAGCAATAAATTTGCGCAACACTAGAGAGACAAATTGCATTCTGTGAAATTCAAACCTACCTTTACTCCTGGCCCCAGTTCTGGGCATTCTGCATGTGGCGACCACCGGGGCACCAGACTTCTTTGTCGGTTGGGGGTTGCCTTTCGTTGTTACAAATTCCACGTTTCACTATGACTCAAGCTGCTTCAAAATGTGTCTAAGTCCAGAGCTTATCATGATTTTTCCTTTTCTCCAACATTAGCTATAAGGAGCCTGGAGAATGTACTGCCATTGAGCCGCCAAGAACACCCACTGAGGGCCAAAGACACCATCCGTTACGTAGCGTGGGGTCTGATGAAAAGGGTCCACACGAAGTGGACTTAGTTAGTCAAGCGGGGTGAGATACGGGGCCGTTGGAAGAAAATTTGGGCAAACTCAGGAAAGTTTTGAGGCAAAAAGAGCCGTTTTGGACGCTAAACAGTGCAATCAGGACGGAATTTTTCCTTGACAGAGCTGACTTCCTTCCTCCTGACCCGCAGAGGCTTTGTGCGAACCACAATGCTCCGTATAGATTACCTGGGCTCGTTCCGGGCGCCCCTTATGAGTGGATGGAAGCGGCCAATTAATTTAGTGACAAATATGTGGCAATGATTCGAAACAACAACTGTAAGAGATAATCCATCATGATCGGGTCTAATGTAATATAGGCCTACTCTTTATGCTTGAAAGGCCAGCCGGTACGGCAGGAAATTGTTTTTTTTTGGGGGGGGGGCCTCGAAAAAGTGGACTTTTTGTACAAAGTGGATCAACCCCAATGGTCCCTTTTTGAACATCTCCATCACCAAAAATGGGCTTCTTGTCAAATTTCTCCCAATCTTCTCAATCTGAAACCAAAATTTTCCAAAAACACATGGCAAAATTTCACTACATTTCCAGAAAGTATGGCAAAATTGTCATACTTTAAATCTCTGCATGGTAAAGCTATCGGTCCTTGGTTCGCAAATGCACTATGGGCCCCTACTTCCAATTCCACGCTTCGTCTCTACCCAACCCAAACTTGAGACCACGGCACTATCGATATAAACATAAGATTGAAAATTCAATAATTAAAAAATTGGTGAGGCAAGATTGAAAGTCGAAATCGGTGTTTTATTCCCCCCTTGTAAATAACTTCGGATGTCATGTGGCAAAAAAAAATCTAGAACATAGGCCTAATGCTAAAATTACAAACTTTGAGGTGATTTCTCTTTTTACTTTAACCACTGCTGTTTGTTTTTTTAATCTATTGTTTTAAATTTTTGTCTTTCTAATGATATTTGTTGAGATACAATATGAACCAAATGAAAACTCCCTTTTTACAATAAGACATGAGCTGTTATTGGAAGATGATAGCCTGGCTATACCGATACGTCGTGTTTAGATTGTCCGCCCCATCCAGATTTTTCGAGTCGCTGATGTGAAAGAAATACGATCCGTGCGGATTTTCCTAATCATTTTACGTATTTTGTAAATTGCACTGTATTTACATTGGTGTGGGAGAGTAACCACATTATGACTCAATGCGCAATCTTGTGCACCGCAGTTCACTTGCCCATGCACCCTTGTAAAAACATAGAGTAACAGTCAGCATAAGAATATTGCACAAACTGAAAGAAAGGCATACAAATACCACATAAGATGCTTTTTTTGTTATTCCTGTGGTTTTTTCTGTAGTGCTTTGATTTGCGGATATTTTGAGGTAAATGACCCCATGATAGCTCGGCCCAAGGAGACCGATTAACATTCCTAGACGTCACTAGTCGTTGTTTGCCCGTGCATCCATGTACTTTCGAATCGTTCTGGCCCATAGTATTAAAAAACTCTAACAGATACAATAGCCAGTTGTGTAACAATCAGGGCCGTAGCCAGGTGGCAAGAATCCCCAGGGCCTAACATGTTTACAAACATTGCTGTTACTGGTGTATACCCCCGGGGTCTGTACACGATACATGAGACGGTAATGACAGATAGGATTTATAATTTATTACTTTGGGGTGGGGTTTTGGCTTCACGTGACTTCAGCGATGTTTGTATTTTTCAATGAATTTTATAATTTCACACATTTGCACAATGAATGTGAATTTGCGTACACAAACAGTTTAAATCGTGAAGTGTTTAGCGCCATATTTGCCTGTAGTATTATTGTAACAGGTACCACCATGTTCGGGACTTAGACTGGGTACCAGAGAAAGAAATGCGATCATAGCGCTTTTGCATATAGTTAGAACCGATGGTTGTATAACGGCAAAAGTGTTTATAGGCACCCAGCGAGCTATCAGCGGGTCAACTTAACCAGAAGACAGGGCGAATCAGACGTCTACAGGCGAAGGTCACCCGATTATGTGCTCCAAAGTAATACTTTAATGTTACATTCTGAACATTATGAATTAACATCATAGTATAAATCGAATCTTTAATATTTTGTAGTAGGTCCTCAAGGAGCTGGTTGTTCCTTTTGGTTATCACCAAAAATAAATTAATATTATTTTCGGCACACGATAAAGTATCAGAGGTCAAACTCACTGTAGCAATGTCATAATTAAGAAGCCAACGACATGATAGTACCTACGTACCCAGGGACGAAGGTACTCTCAGTTTTTAATTAATTGACGTATTTACTCTTTGTCACCCCCAGGCCGGAATATCAATAAATTACTCTGTTTACACACCCTTTTTTTGCAATTTCGAATGAAATTTATCATCTATCAGCATTTAAAAACAATGATCCGAATACATAAGCCCCGAGCAATCGCAAGTGCACGATGGAAGGGATCACTGAATCAGACGGTAAACCTTCCAACATGGCGTTCAACATGGGGCGCCAGCCCTCAGGTCAACATTGCAGCCCCATGGAAAAACAACATGGTCGAAAGTTCGATTCTTTAGATAGTCTAGATTAGTCAATTCATGATTCTAGTTTTCATAATGACAGAATATCATATTGGGGTGTGTTGTTGTACATGTGTCTTCAACACAGAACAAAAATCAATTAGAGTGTACCAACCATGAGTAAAGTTCTATGCGGACAAAGCGTAGCTACAAATGGCAGAATTATCCTCAAAGAAATTGCTTCCATTAAAACGTTGAAACACACTTTATCTCAGATCAAATTCTCAAAATGGGAAAGTACCCTTTTAAGTTTGAATACAGAATGGGGCAATAAACATTTTGGGTTTATTCAAAATCCTGTCTAAGGTATATCTCATAAAGTGTAAACCACAATTCAATTCCCTGAAATGAAGAAATGGCCAGCTTTGATAGACCAGGAGAATCACAATTTACAAGGGAATTGATCTTCTGGAAGAAGTCCTTTTGTGGACAACCGACCAAATGCCAATTTCTCCCGGTCACTTGGGAACAATCGTCCATGCACGAATCCAATCAGGATACAGCTATTGTCCGATTACACACTAACGATGGATAACACATAAGAGAGTTACATTTATTTGTCGCAATGGAATTGCTATACAACCTCACGCTTGGATAATCAAATATTGCTTGGCAGAGACCACACACTCACAATTTTTGCTATTATTTTCTGCAAGAGAGAGAACTGACATCTGGCCATTCTCTGCCTATAAACATAGCGATGACAAATCACGCAGCATGTAAAATGTGTAATTTCTGCAACTGCGACAGCCACTACAATGCTGACTTTCATTTTTTAGTTGTTATTATTGTTGCTAAATAATATTCTTCTGGTCGTCCAAAATACGCAGCATTATTTCAGCTGTGCTAGCCATTCTCCTTTTATGTACTTGAGTTTGCTGCCTTTGAAATAAATTATACCAATTTTCTGAGAAAAATTTCCCAGTATACAGTAGGCCTACATAATTTGGTTTTATATAGTCACATTCTCAAACCTACACATACCATAGCACTGAGTATGCCTCTTGTTTCTTTTATCTTTCTGTTCTCATTTTTATCTTCTAATCATAAGTTTTGAGCCTGAGGGCAGTCAGCCGGTCTTGTTCCTCCCTAGTTACGACACTGTCCCAAGGGCTGCAACCCAATTGAATTCATGGGAAAGCGATCCAAATTTCAGCCCAACTTAAACGAGAGAGAAACTGATATTTTTACAGTCTAAAGTGTACCAATCCCACAATGCATTGCAATGTACCTATGATATTGTCTGTAATAAATGCTCTCTCTCTCTAATAAATGCCCCCTCATTTTCATTTTTGATCAAATGTTCCTAAAAATACCCAAAATCATGCCATACATGCAAGTTAAAGGTGTATTTCGTGATTCCAGCACATTCTGTTTTATTCATTGTTCACTAGATATCCTTGAGAAAAGCTTATTCACAAAATTTGAGTTGATCCCGATCTTGCGGTTTTGTGTTTCCCATGGTCCCATAGACAGCTGCACTGTAATTTCTGTCCCTTTACGGACAGAAAATACAACATTGCGACAGAATTTGCACATAAGATAGGTACACAGGGATTATTAAGGCTAACGGTTCAGATGATATACAAATCTCAACTTTTTTGAGGTAAGTCGGGGGGACGAGGTTTTGTGTTTCCCACGGTCCCATAGGCAGCTGCACTGTAATTTCTGTCTCTTTACGGACAGAAATTACAAAATGGCTGCATCCACAGCTCTACCGAAAATAGCATAACTGCCTGCTAAAATGGTGTGTTTAACACATTTCTACATGTTGAGATGTAATTTCTATAAATACGAAAATAGCATAATTTCTCACAAAATTTGCACGTAACATTAGGTACACATATTAGGCTAATGGTTCAGATGATATAAAAATCTCAACTTTTTTAGGTAAGTCGGGGGACAAGGTTGTGGATCACGAAATACCCCTTTAACAGTCACGGCTGTGAAATTGGTGGCAGATTTGCAAACTGGCTAATATATGCACAATCTTTGACAAGTATAGGATTTTTAAGAAATACATCGCAACATGTAGAAATTTGTTAAACAGACCAGTTTAGCAGGCGGTTATGTATATCATAGGTAGACTATGTGATTGCAGCCATTGTTGATATCGTTGAGCTGTTTCAAAGCATCCAGGGGTTGGACAATAATCAGTGTTTTAAAAATCTGCGCTATGAACCAAGTACAAGAGGGTCATTCAATGGGTATAAACTACTATACCGAAGCCAATTGCAAACAGAAACTTGTGGCTTATCAAAGGGTACTTACAAACTTTTTATATATGTCCCCAGAAACAGATCAAGGCACCTTTACTTTCAATCAGAAAAAATATCATTAACACATACGGCCCAATTCTGATCACAGGAACATGCCCAAAATTTGGCAAACAATGCATTTGGAACATGTAACTTGTAAATGGGGACTTTAGGCTCATTTCCTGACACAACCTACATTTTAGGTATACAGCCAGGGTTATGGTATGGGACCAAAGGGTGATTTGATACAATCCATAGGGACATGGCAATGTTCCTATAATGTATTGTACTATCCATGTACACGTACTTTCAAAGGGATAAAGGTGCTTAATTTTGAAAGAAAACAAGACTTTTTCAAATATGTCACTGCTGCACGACTTTACAAGATCATGCCAAAAACTTCTGTTAAAGCGTGCATTTTGTGATTCCAGACGTCTTGGTTGTTATTCATTGTTCACTAGAAATCTTGAGAAAAGCTTGTTTTAAAAATTTAATGCAAAGAATATTGCTGGTTAAATTGTGTTTAGAAATTCCTTGTTTCCCAAAGTCCCCAGAGGGCTGCTGTGCTGTAATTTCTTTCCATTTATGGACAGAAAATACGAAATTTAAATAAAAAAAGAAAAACGTAAAAAAAATAAAAATGTAATATTTGTATTCACCCATGGAATATTACTTAGGGTAACGGCTCAGATGATATAAAAATCTCAACGTTTTGGAAGCTAGTCGGGGGGACGGGTTGTGGATCACACAATTGCACCGTGAAGTACTAAACTTTTATGGGATAAAAAAGAGCTTAAAATATACGGTTGTGTGTGTCTCTGCCTGACCAAGGTTGCAATTTCTAACACGGTGAATTACAATATGATGTTGCAAAAAGCACCCGACTCTTACTCAACCCCGGCATATGGTAGAGGCAAAACTTATGCCTCTGGGAACTTCTTGTAAACCGACATTACTGCCCCAATCTGTAGGGGGTTAAATCATGGTCAAGTTAAATAGCACAGCTTAGTCCACTGGTCAGAATCTTTTACTAGAACTACAGCATTCCAATTCACCAAAGACAGAGTTCAGTGAGCATATAGTATTACATTAAAATCAAGTGGACTTTGTGTTCTGGGTATTCTACATACACATACGTTGAACGTTATTGCACTACATCATGGGAACTGAGGCTATTGGTTCAAAGTGAGAGTGCAGATTACCTCATTCCTAGACACAAAATAATCAGGTCATAAGCAAGATGACACCCATGGCATTTTTAAGAGGGGGAACAAAATTCCTACCTCAATAGAGTTACAAACATGTCAACATGGCAACTCGGATTCCTTTTCCACCAGACCCCTAAACATGGCTTTCAGCAAGTTGGAATGAGATCGTGCCGTTAATCACCCCTAAACAGTTGCCCGGCTACCAGGCATTACCTCCCCCTGGCCTGGCCTAGCCTCCACAATTGAAAACGAAAAGAACCAAAATGGGGGTTTGCGGCGGCAGAGCCTTTGGGTTGCCAACTTGCTTGTTGTATTTCTCCATGCTGATTGATGCAGCAACTCCAGGGAGTAATTTTGGGGTAAGGGAATTGATGAAATTTACAGGATATATTTCCCAATTCTGTGTCCTACATACACTAGCTGTATCTCCTTACAAACTGATAAATGTTTTCATGATCCTGTGCAGAAAGTATTTTATGATCCCCTATTCATATCTGCATCAAGCCCTAAAACATAAATCAGTATTTGATAGAGTCTATCCAGGCATAAATTACTGCTAATTTAAGTTGGGAACTCATGGGCATGCCCCCATTTCATATGACCTATTTTACAAGAATTTTGCTTACCTTTCCCCTCACCTAACTGGTGAATTATGCACCCAGCACAACAGTTTTCCTTCCTTTCCTTCTTTCTCTATAGGCCTACATGTATTTCAATTTGATATATGCTCTTCCAAATATGGTGACAATATATTCAATTTGATATGAACTTCCAAATATGGTGACAAAACAAACATTAATGGCTTAATTCAGTTGTGACAATTTCTATAAATGCAATCTCCTTTAAAAACATCATCTACTACAGATTTTAACCAAATGTGTAACTCGCAAAATATTAATGACAAGTATTACTAGAATCTTATTTCCAAGACCTAACTTGAGATTTAAGGTGGAAACACTTCTCTTAGACCATATCCTACATACACTACAAATGGCAAACCTTAATACTATTATTTCCAAATAAGCACCCCTAGCCAAATTTGCACCCACTCATGAAATTTTACACACAAATTACAAAATTATCAATCCAGATTTCACTGATTTTACAACATTGTAATATTTTGAGTTGGCAGCTTTCATAACTGGTGTATCAATAATTCCACTTGATAGTTTACCCTTAAAATAGCCTAATGTGGATCAAATTTGGTTTATTATTGAGAAGTGCCCATGCAGAATGACCAACTTTAGTTTTATACACCTTGTAATTTTGTACAATCAATCAAAAATTAAAATAATATATATGCAGTATTCATCTCGTATCAGATTCAGCAACATGTCAATATTATGACAGAACTCTTATCTAAGTTTTTAAATATTAATAGACATTTATGTGAATAAAAAATCCTGACCTTGGCCAGTTAAATCCAATAGTGGTATCTTCCTATCATGTTGATATCAAATATTGATATAGATGGCATGCTTACAATGGCGCACAATTACACAGCACCATAGGGCAACAAAACACGATGCTTACTACCTGCCGAGTTTCAAAATTATTACTACGCACGAAATGTCACAAGGCTAAATAAGCAAAAGCCAATGCGCTCCCTCAACGCATAGCTAAATATATCCTCCCTCTTTCTCTGTTATCCTACTAATTGGTCATTTTTAGATCTTCCGGTTTTACTTCTGGCAAACTTGTGACAGGCAAGGAGCCCGGCAAGGAGGTTATAGAAGGTGGAATGAGGTTCACTTGGTTTAGACCTTTCCTCAAATTCCAAAGTAAAACTGTTTTAAAAGGGGTGGATATCTCATGGATTAACTTGCCTTTCATAAACTTACAAAGTTCACCATCAAGAGTGTGTCTGTCCATGGCTACAGTCCCTCAAATTTCAAAATTTTCCATTATTTCCAAAAAATTCAATGAAATTATGCATTTTTATGGCAACAATCAGAATTGGCATAAAATATACATTCAAATGAGTCCAAACAAGCCTAGTCTTAGGTCAGTGGTTTTTGAGATGGCTTCCCAAATGACTGCAGGTCATTTGGGAAGCCATCTTAAAATCCACTGACTTATATGTTATAAAATAGAACCTACCAGGTTAACAGCTTAATTGACAATGCTACAACCTCATAACTGACCCACTATTAAACATTCACACCCAAAACAGATCTAGCTTACATGCCCTACTTGAAATTCATACGCACACTTTCTAAGACACAGCAAAGATAATTGGATAATTAACGTTCACTGAATTGAATTTAAACTGTCAGCCCTATCTAGTGCATGTGTTAAGCACATGTAGTGACGTTCTGTGCTTCATTTTACAAGCAGATATTCCGGTTTTATGTGACAAAAATGGCAGTAAGTTTCATATTTTAAATCTTAAAATTTTTTAGGTTTTTTCTTTTTTTAAATGTTTATGAATGAGGTTGTTTTCTGAATGTAGTGTTTTGGATGCATTAAGATGCTTGTTAGTTTGACAAACTCATATTGTTACCCATCTGTGGTTGAGTGACATCAGGTGCAAGTGCGTTTTCTTGATGCACTCAAAATAAAACCAAAATCAAGTTGTAAGCCTCCACCTCATGCCAAATAAGTATTCTTTGTATTACTCCAAAATAGTGAGAATTCACTACAATCTGATGCAATTACAAACAATATGATAAAGGGTAAGTAAAATGGGAAAGAGTATCTCTTTGTAACATAACAGTGTCAGAAAATAAAACAAAGGTGGTTAGGACTTCAAAGAGTCTGGGCTTCAAAATTGTCAAGAATGAATTTTGATTATGTCAACACTGACACTCAAGTATTTTCACCTATAAAATAACCTTTTTGATTTAAATTATCTAAATATTTAACCAGTTACAGCTTGAAAAAAATATGAAGCAGGAGAAATCCCCAAAGAAATCTTCAGAAGTCAGTAGCCCCAGCTGAAATAAAAAAAGATGACACCAGCTTTGACGGTCTGTCTATCTGGATTCAAGTCAAGACCATGTGGGAAACTGTCTCTCCTACCAGGCTTGGAATTTGTCCTGCAGCGTAGTGTGCATGCACTCCATAGGAGAATGGCCTCAAGAGCCAACTACACACGTAAAAGAGGCTATTTTTATGGCAACTTTCAGGAGGATAATCATATTGAGCGAGCCAGCAATCATATCTACCAAGAGGCCTTTGACTCTTCCTCTCTAATTCGTCCATCATGTCGCTAATTTGATCAGTTCCCGAGAAAATTAAGTGAATTTCAGCTATCAAAAGTCAGCCAGAATTGATTTAGCCCAAGATTAACTCTTGCTTGGAGTGTGGTCACAATGATCTCAGAGTTCAAGTCAATTCCGATAATATTTTTTGGTCTAAATAGTCGCCGAACCTATCATATCTAATTCAAGCATAGAGTGCCGTCTTTTATTCACCCTCAGACATGGGATTTAAACTTATTGTTTGCTATTGGAGAGAATATCTCAAACATCACTAATGTAGCAAAAATTATATTGTTCAAATTATTGTAAGATTTAAAAATATGATTACAGCAAACAAGAAGTAAATTGCAATAACTCAATTATATCTGAAAAAGACCCTCCAATATAGCTTCCATCCAAACCCCCAATAGGCTTTCCACACTTGAGCGAATAGCATGTCACTCTGGAGTGCTGTGTACTTGGCCGATGTTATCTTTTAGCTCTGTGTTTAGACAAGGCTTATCTTGTCCATTCTTTGCAATGAAATTTCAAATTAAATCCAAATTAGATTTTCGGAGTGTCATCATGTGACATCAGAGTAGCAGTGTGAGCTTCAATGTTGACAGTTTATAATTTCATCACGATTACAAAATTATCTCTTTCCAATATCCTGACATGGTGCCCTCAAGAAATCTGCATGCCTCATTTTATCTGATTTTCTGCATAAAATCAATTATCCCTTATCCCAACCAAGTAACTCATCCAAATGAGGCTTTACCTAACCATTTCAATCCCGTAAGATCCTGTATACTAGTAGTTTAAACACGCATAAGTCAGCTGTTTTGCCAATATTATTTTTCTTTCTTTTTCATGCTCACATTGTTCAATCTCAATGGGCATAACACTTTCAAGGAACTCAAGCTGATCAAAAATTAAGCTCAAATAACCTAATTTTAAAAATTTATTGATCTACTATTTTAGCATTTTTCCCAACCAAAAGTGAAATTCACAAATCGCAGTGGCCGTCAGTTGTTGTTTTTCCTTCTAACAACTTCTGAAATTCCCGAAGGATAAGCTACACCGGACGCTAAAAAAATCAAATCAACAATATGCACTTCTAATTGCTTATGCCATGCAAACTTGGAAGTGATATATGCTTATCAAAAGAAAATTGAGTAAAATTTGCATGATTTTTTTTTACCATCATATCAACCTTCGTCAATAATATCCCCCCATAGAGAGGCCTCGCCAGGGGTTTCCAAATCAAATTTTCCACAACTGCTTCACAAAAACAAAAGTTCAAATTTCATTCATAGATTTGTATTGCACTTTTTCCCTTCTTTCCCTTCTTCTGCTCAAGCTGACATTTTTTGTCTTTGTTTTGAATATGTCATACGAGAAACCTCAGCGGGTTATTTCTAAAAACCTACTTTCTACAAAAAAGGATGTTCAACCTATAAAATTCTCAACTTGGGAACACAGCTACAAGCATCAATTTATTTAAGTATCCACGGCATAAGAGGGGAAAGAGAGAGAGTGGCAAAATTACCTCCTAAGATTGTTTTGAAGGAGAAAATGTTTTTAAAATGTCATTGCATTGAAAATAAGCATGGGTTGGCAGCGTATTGATTGCCTTGGAATACACGATGATAGTATTCAACGAGATCTATAGAAAAGCATGCATACCTGACGGGCGAGACAATGTTTCTACTTTTTAAAAACACTGGGGCGTACTTCGGCTATAAATCTGCGAGGCACTGGAATGCTTTCAGAATACATTATGCAATGAACAAGCCTTTTTATGCAAATCACAACTTCTATATACAACTATTACTTTGCATTTTACTAATATGTTTTGGCAAACTGGCTCGCTTCACTTAAAAAGCAGTTAGGGCCCTATAGTTTCTGATTTTGACTCTTTCTCATCTTTGTGTATGATCAAATTTTTGCACTACTGGTTAACTGACATTTAATATAGTAGAAGAAATTTATTGCATCTTAAAAGATGCAATAATTTTCTCTTTCTTTTTTAATTTCAGAAAAGAAGTGTATTTTTAAACTGTTGACCATCTGATTAGCTGATACTTGACCTACTTGTTATGACACAAAATGCTTTGGAGCCATGGGCAATTGACAGGGGTCACTAGCTGTATGCAGCCAATGGTGAAAATTAGAATTCCACATCTTCAACTCTTTACAAGGTGCCCCATAAGTTAAAAAAAATATTACTTTTTAAAATGCCCTTTTAGCTAAAATCAAGCTCAAATGGCATTTTAAAAAGCCTATTTTATGCTTCATATTATTAATTGATGCTTTATATTATTTGTAAAAATCCCAAATTTGTAAAAATTTTGGCCTTTCAAAACCCATTTGTGTTGCCCTTCTCCCATCTAACCTATTACAAGGATGTGCCGACCATCTCCCAACCTCATATTGTAAATTTCAGGAAAAATAACCCGAGTTCTAGTATGCTGTATAGTTCTTTTCTTGATTGTTGGGTGTTTCCTATTCACAATGCCCTGCACATTATAAAAACATCCAATTGCTCTTTCCTTGTGTTCATACGGAGGCTGAAACTCCAGAGTTTCAAAACTCTGGAGTGTCGATCAGGGTTTTTGGCCGTGTGGACGCATTCAGAGTTTTAAACTCCAAAGTTTTATTGAGGGTTTAGTGGGGTTTTATCCCCTAAAAAAGATTTTTATGATGCAAGAGTGTTGTGCCATGTGGACAGTTTCGGGGTTTTTTTTTTTTTTTTTTTTGGATAGTGAGCTGAGGTGACCTCACAAGGTCATCTAGATCTTTGTTGACAAATTTCTGTGACGCGTGTAAGTCCACAGCTTCCAGAACGTTGACTCTGGTCTACACTCCGATATGTCAAGCGGAGGAGAATGGTCAGGGGATGATTTCAGATTTTCAGCCATCTAGTGGATGCAATTTGGAGTGAATTAGGATTTAATTTTCACCTTCAGAGTTTCAAACCCTTGGGAATTTTGTGACCGTGTGAATATGGCTATAGAGTAGCAAGTCCAAATAGCGAAGGTCATGACAGCATGACTGATATTATTTTATAATTGCACTTATCATCTAAGCTCAATTTAAACTCTATCATAAAATAATCAAGTCTGACATGTTGCTGCTTCATAAAGTAAACTTCATGCCACAGCTACTAACATCATACAGGGAAGATTCACTAATATGAAATATCTTTAGAGAACAAAATTGTGCTTGGGAATGTGCATGTGCATTTGTGTGCATTTGTGTATGCACATGTGTGTGTGTCTACTTGAGTTTGTGTTTGTGTGTAACATGTTAAATGGAATCATCCATAACACTGATATGTACATAATGTTTACTTACACAATATTTAACATAACTATATAATTTACTCCACCATTTATTAAACTAAAACACAAACAGATGACACCTCACACATATTTGGGGATACATTCTTAAACACTTTGATGAGATTCTCGAATTTCATTGTCTAACTGTGAACGTACGTACATCCACATTCAACGGTCCTATTACAGATTCTGCGGTTGCCAGCTAACACAAGTTTAGGTATGTATGTGTGTATGTGTGTGTTTGCGTGTGAGTGCGCAAGTATACATACGTGCTTGGTTGGGTACATGCATACGTGTATGCATGCATGCATGTCCATGTCATTTTGTATGCGTCATTCTTTAAAGGTTCACATTAAAGTACGGATGGCGGCCAAGCAATCTTGCCCTTTCTTTTTTTTAAACAGTATTTGATTTTTAAAATGAACAGGAAGCAAGTCAAGTCTTGCCAGGAGACCATATGGGGTGGGTGTGGCCCTTGGATGACTCTTAAAAAGTACACCAATATATGATGTCACCCTAAATTAAGCTTAAAACATAAGAACCAAGCCTAGCATCTGTATGAAAAGACAAAGCCCCCTCCCCAATTTCCAAAAACATAAGTACGACATATCAATCAATTTTCGAGCAACTCGCGAGTAACAAAAGGCTAATGAACTCATTGCTTAAAAACATTTCCAGGCTAATGAACCCGTGTCTTTTTTACGTGCATTTCCATCTATTTTGGAAGACAAAACACAATTACGACCTATTTTAATCAATTAGAATAAATTGGTGACTCAGACGCGTTCTTTCACAGCTTAAGACCAAAGCAAAATTGGCAACCTGGGTCTCAGCAAATTGGGCTTCTCTGGAAGGGTAGATTGCTGGTTTTGACTATCAATTAGGCGTACGAGCTCGTTCCCGAGTTTGCCAGGTAATGAATTGCATTGTTCATTTCCCTTTCTCAAACAATCTCCCCCTGGTACATGATGTATTCGGTGGCTGGGGTAATGACACAGTGTATCACGTTTTTTGGGTTAATTTTTAAGCCCAAGTGTAATTAAAGTGCCGCCACAAAGAAGGTGCTGGGATCCTTGGAGATGCAATGGATCTCTCACCCACTCTATGATATAGTCCAACATGCCCCCTTCCCTCTAAACAAATAAGGTATTACAAAAGTTTTGGCAAAGAGTTGTGGGAGTATTTAGTGGGTCAAAGAGATCTCTCTCAAATCTCTGATTCAGCCGCAAGGTCTAGCAGTCCTCCGGTTAAACACTCAACAAACTTTCATCAAAATATGGTGCAATTAATGTTTAAACATTTCAGTAATTGTTCGATTAATGCTCAAGTCTAAGCTAGTTTCACTGCCAGTGAAATTCAATTTTCACAGTTAAATATATAATTGTGAACACAAGAGTTTTTAGGAAACTGGTATTAATTATTTCTTTAATTTAATTATTTTCTGCTGTATACCACCACCAAAAATGAAATCCAATTACTCCTTTTTCAAACTCAAACTTCCCTTTTCTTCCCAACTCCATCTGCAACAGCACTGAATTTCTGCCTGCCTCGTGTCACAATCTCTACAAGCTCTTTGACACTAAATAATTTACATTGGCTGGTAATAATGCAATAACACGTGTAATCACGGACATAGTAGCCAAATTTGCGGGAGTCAATCACGTCCTACAGGGGGGCTGCCACCATCATCGGGCTGTACCTTATCTTGTATTATCACTGAAAGAAACAAAAATGTCTGGTATGCTATGCTCTATCTTCTCCGAGAGTACCATCAGAGTCAGGGAAAGGGCTTAAGAAGAGGAGGAAGATGCGAATCAAGTTTTTGCATATCGTATATCCGGTTGACCTTCATGCACTGCCGAGAAAATGCTTGATATCATACGGCATGCGGATTACCACTTCATGTAGCTGGGCTCCATACCGAGTATCATTTACATGCAGGATGAATAGGCAGCTCTAATAGAAATGAAGAATGTCTGTGTTTTATTGCTCCGGACATGGCGGATGTCCTCTGGTGTTATTGATCCATTTTGTTTGCTACGGAAGTCATGTTTGAATATAAATCGTTTTCGGAATTCAGCCCATCTATTAACTACTAGGTTTGGGTTCATTTCAGCATTAACAAACAAATAGCTACTTTTCTTACATCATAAAACCTTTTTCTTTTCTTTTTTTTCAAAACAAAATGATAATCTAGACTCCTTTCGATTCTATACAACATGTATAAGGTTTCACCTATACCACAAACGTGTAAATTGAGAAGTAAAATTAGCTAAAATTAGGGGAGCCAAAACAGAGAAATCCATTTTAAGCTAAACCTTTTGGCACTGCAAGCAAAGCAACTAGAGCCACTCAGAGATTAAATTCTTGTTATTTTTTTTTTCTTTTAATATTTTTTACAAATATGCATTTTCATGGCCATATTTAGTATCAGCATGAAAAATGGATTTAAATGAGTACAAACAAGCCTAGTTTTAGGTCAGTGTTTTTAGATGGCTTCCCAAATGACTGCAGGGAAGCCATCTTAAAAACTACTGACTTATGTGTTAACCTACACAGAAAAGCTCAAGCAATTCTTAGAGGAAACAACCATATATTAAAATTATAAGTGAAATAGACATGATTATTTGCTTATTTGAGATGTTACTCACATAAGTATGCTTTATAATAGCATTTTATTACCATTATTATTCAGTTTAGACTCATCTGTTTAAAACTTTTGACACCAAATGCAGGAAGGCGTTTACAATACAAAAATACTAAGCACGCAGAATCATGCTGGTACACTACAAGATACAATATGTCATCTTTAACCCTTTCAACCCTCAAAGATTGGTTATAGCACTAAGTCAGTGGCTTTCAAGATGGCCTCTCAAATAATCTGCATTCGGGAAGCTGTCTCAAAATCTACTGACCTAAGACTAGGCTTGTTTGGTCTCATTTTAATGCATTTTCTTGCTGATTCAAAATTTGGTCATGAAAATTAATATTTTTAAATGGGTGGGGGAGTGGGGAATGACATATTTGAAATTGTGAACAACTACAGCCACCTGCAGTAAATTGTCAGAGTTCTCTGGAAGTCTAGGTACTTTGCACTTCTAGCGATCCTTAATCAAAGGGATTGTCAAAACCTCATACAAAGCATCGCCTTGGTCATCCCAATGCAGTCCATGTCTGGCTAGTTTCCCAAAAGGTCCCCCTTCCCAATTATCACTCTATACGTGTGACCTTATCTCTAGCCATCTACTGGACACAGGGCAGATGCACTATGTGAGCATCCCATTTCGTTATTGCTTCTGACAACCTCCTCAGTCCCAATACAGATTGCAATAACAACATTAGACAAATATTAGCCGATGCGCGCACCTGCACAGGCCTCACGCCAAATTTTCTCCAAGTTTGTTCATAATCACAAAACATCGGGGTGTCTTTTTTTTCCCATCCTGTTCCTATAATAAATAGGTAAAATTCATAAGGGCAAGCTGACCACACTTATTCCAACAGAGAAAAAATGAAAATTTAAGCTGTTGGTAGGATATTGTTACAGCAAAGTTAAGCATGAGTTAGCCGACGTATAATGCCCTTATATTAAGCACTGATGATATATAAATGCTTTATGATACCGGCGACTTCAAGTCTTGGAGTACGCTTCCCCTTGATAAATGGGCCAATTAATCCAAGAAAAGAACACATCATAAACAATGCCATGTTTTGGGATGATGGAGGAGGTCATTGTGTTTTCATATGAGCCGTTTAATTAATACGTTTTGCCATTTTGAAATAATGTTAGTCAAGCAGGAGACAAAGCTATTAATAAAACATCAGAGCAATGAATTACAATCCACTACATGTCACATCGTGTTTTGTTTTCAGGGTTTTTCCTTTTTGTCTCAAGTTTTACCAAATATTTTGCGATTTTAAAGTCAGCACACCCCCTCCCTTGCCCTGAAGATAGTGACGAGATGAAAATACAGATGAAATTATCGGCTCAACCTGACCCATATTTTGGCTGATGATAAAAGGCAATACTTCATATTGATGGTAGCTATCTCTTTACTTACACCTGTAGCTTAGAGCAGTGAGCAAACTATTCTAACCTAGTAAATCACAACGGGAAAAATTACGGTAACTTGGTGGACCCGGTAAGAAACAGGGAGTTTTGCTTGACTTCCATGACACTGCAAGTGTTACAGCAGTGTCACAGTAATGTAACGTCCAAGAATATCAAAGTGGGCAAAAAAAAAAAGCGACCAAAGTGATCCAAAAATAAATAAAAAGGACAGCAATTTGGAGAAAAAAATTACCTTAAATTAGAAAGTTCAGTGAAAAGCTGGCATTCTCTAAAAATGAAATAGACATACAATATGACCATTAAAATTTCAGCTTAGACCTAATAATTCTTAAGCACACTGGGGGACAATACTTTTAGCAAGCCTGTTGAAAATTACCTCCTCAAGATAATGCAAAGTCAGGGCTGGTATCTGAAAGGAGGGTCTAAATGTTTAGACCTGGGTTAAGATCAGGGAGAGTAGACCTTTTGTCCTTCCCCCAAAATACTGTAATTAAATCTGGGCCTCCATCTATCTTCACGACTCACCACAAATAACATCACACAGAAAATGGGCCATTCACACTATCACAAACACCCCCAGAACTCACACATGCCATTATTCACGCACTGAAAACCCTTAAATTAGAGCACCTCAACCAACTTCAAACAGCGGGGCTCTTATGTTTGGACTATCACAACAATCATTTACCTCCGAATCAGCACTACTTTAACACAAACGAGACAAATCCACAGCGTATAACACAAGACAAGCCGACAAACTTTATCTTCCCCTCCCAAAATCTTCCTCTGAAAAGCACTTGATTCAGTTATTGGTTATTCAGTCTCCCAGAGCCAGAGCTTTGGAATGATCTCCAGAATCATCAAAAACAATTACAAACAAAAATACTTTTAAAGCTCAACTGAAAAAACATTCATCAACCAGTACAAGTCTGCTTAAATTCTCCCCAAGGTCCGTATTTCTCTCCTCACCTGGTCTTCATCACATTTCGATCTCTATTCTTACCCTTTCTCCACTGTTACATCTTCTATTCTGGCTTCATCATTATGTAATTTTATTTTACATACTCAAGCAAGACGTTGAAAGGTCTGTCCTTCTTGTCCAACTTCCATTATCCGTATTCCCGTAAAGTGTTTGGTTAGCCTAGATATATTGTTTGTTTTTGTTTGTTTGTCTCGGTTTTTTGTTATGTATATTTACCTATGTAATATTATATATCACCCCTTACTTGTATCATTTTTGTAATATTGAGTATTTTTGACTTGTATGTATTACAGGGCCAGCAATAACCATAAGCCCTATCGGGTTGTCCATTACTGGTCCTAGCATATCATATCCCTCACCAGTTCATCTTATTACAGTCTACAATTGATTCTTTATGTATTATTATATAATATACTGTATTATACATTTCTGTCACGTTCGATATGTTATGCTGAATAAACTGAACTTGAACTTGAATACTGTGAAAGTTAAATGTAAAGGGTGCGAAAATTCCGGAAAATGCTGGAACGGCCTATCCATGAGGAATTTTCTCACCCATTACAGCACATCTTTAGAGTATGTTGGAAGGAAAAAAGGTCCCTCATGTAAAACTAACCCTGGTTTAAACCCGGGTCTAAAGTTAGACTCCCTTTCAGAATACCAGCCTTAGTGATCTGGCTTCTGGGTTAGTTCTAGATACCCATAATGCATTTTGGTCAGTTTATGAGTGCCACATGGCCAAGGGTCAATGAACCAAAAACACTGCAGCTATGGCATGCAGCTGTTATCAACAAAACACACATTCAATCATAATCAGACATTTATATTGTTAGCTGGAGAAATTATTACACTGAGGCTTCCCACAATATTACTAAATATGCACAGAACCCAATTCACACCATGACCCCCTAGCTAGCTTAGACTGAATGCAATATAGCAAAGTCTAGAACCCCACATGCCTGATTCTGCAGCGAAGCCGAAAAATGGCCTGCAGCATAAACGATGAAATGCAAAATGTATATATTTCTCTTTTATCATGGACAATATGGGAGTGTTCCGTAGCGTTGTATTCACACCTGATGCTGTCTTAAGGGCTTTCGATGTTAATTTTTATAATACTGAATTGCAAAGATGGCTGAGCTCTACACATTATAGTATTTGGCTACGCAGAGTGTTTATCATAATTCTTTACCGCCAGTTTAAAAATAAAACTTTCCTCGCTGCCGATGTCATATCTTACACATAACATGTTCACTAAGTGTAAATAATCATTGCTACTACAGCGATAACAAGCAGAGCTGCTGACTATTAACATGTAAATCTTGCTGGTTAACACGTAGAATTTTAAATTCATCCAAGCATTCACATGAATACTGCACAGGGATCCAATCTGTACAAGCATAGCATATGACATTTCAGTTTGATGCAAAGATATAGCAATTGACAGCAAACAAATCTTTCTTTCAGTCCAACAACAAAAAAATACTGTTTTTACATAATTTTATTCACAAATATTAACAATGTTTGACCTGTAAATTGTGGTCATCTCAACTAACAACTCCAGGCATAATGCATGGGTAAAGATTAAATGTAGGTTAAATTTTATTACTTTTAAACACTTCAATGTTGTTTTGTCAGTCAGAATTTCAAAAAGTAAAGGTATATGAAGGTGAAATACCTAAACAATAAATTAAACCAAAAAGCACCAAACTAAACACATAACCCAACATTCTTATGATCTGCAAAAATATGATTTTGGTATTATTAAAAATTACCTTGAAAAAATCTTACAAGGAAAATTTATATGTTTGCACGCTGTTTAACAAAAACTTTTATTTGCCCCAAAACAAACTGCCACAGATTAATTTCCTTACATGAATCACCAAAAAATTGCAGAAATTTGCTTAAGTTCATAACTACAAAAGCGGACTCTTCTCATCCATGATAATTTCTTAATGCAAAAATTGTCATTTGACAATATTCACTGTAGTTCTTGAGAAACATAATCTTAACTGTCGCAAGATAACAATTGCTTATGACGAGCGCTCTTAATAGAGCATCTGCACTCATTTTATACACTATCAAATCATCTGAATCCAATATGCAGCCGTGAATTACGCCAAACCTGTCATATCTTTTTTTGCCTGAACACAATAACACCAAGAATTTTTTGGCAGATAAAAATCACACGCCGGGAGCTAAGTGGAGGGTTTGATGGAACTGTAGTGTTGGCTATGATTTACCATTACATCTCATTATCATCTCACACGTCCGGATTTAAGCTTATTATTTTAAAACGTGAGCTGCTTCTTCTGCTCTCTAAAGCAGACGAATACACACATAGAATTCGGCAGGCGGGGCGGCACAAGGCTTTTACTAGCATAGCTGCCCTCGGGTGATTCAACATTACATGATCTTACCCAAGGCTTAAATGAACTATAGGTGTAACTGAAACTGCACTTAAAATAAGCTTCACTCCCAAGGGCCCATGGCCCTTTGATCTAAAATTCCAGCTAAAATTCCAGGGCCCTCATTAATTATTAAGGGCCACTCTATGAAGAACAGGGGCCATATAGGGTGAAAATTTGCTGCATAGCAGAGAATCACCGTCTCTTCTGGGAAGAGCAGACATTCTATAAATGGGAATAGGAAAGCTTACCTCCTATCAAAAATATCACAAGTTCATTGTAACTTCCAGCCAGATCTAAGACCTGTCATCCCCTTGGAGATATTTGATAACAAATTAAAGGTCCATGGCCCGATCGCTAATAGCCTCGTCCCCAGAACCCCAGATTTTACCGGAAGTGGTCGAAATGTTGGTATCAGAAGAAAGCTACTATTTTTCTCATTTACCCTGTGAAATCTTAGGGCTAGAGGATGTTTGGTTTGGAAGTTATGAGTGAAAGTGTACTCCTCCATTTTGGTCGACCAATATTAATTTTACACAGTACTCTACGGGGCTCACAAAATCACATTTCTAGCTCTCACATCAAAACGGATCGAAATATCGGCGAGAAACTTTACAGGTGGGGTTTTTGGGTGAAGGCCATTCTATCAAGATGAAAACTTTCTATACTTAAATCGGACCATCCCCCTTTAAAACTACCTTGAACAGAGAGAGAAAAGTGACATTTTCCCAAAAATTATAAACAACAAGTTACTCAATTTATTTTAAATTATGTTGAAATTATCATGACATTTTAAACCATAAGGTTGCCAACCAGGGGTAGCATTTTTGAAATCCAGAGCCCCACTTATTCAAATTAATTCTTTTTTAGTCTACTTTTGAGGAAAAAATGACTAAATTTTCCCATTTTAGCTGGAAAATTGCCAAATTTTGCAAGAATTAAATGAATTTGTCCCTATGAAATTCATACTTGCCATTGCATCCAGAAAAAAAAACTTCCTGGCACTGCAACAGAACAACATATTCCCCACAGCTTAATCTCAACCCTAAAAAAGCTTTACTAATTGATAATTTTGTGTAAGTGGCAGCCACTACACATTAAGCTTTTTTTCACATCATCCTCCCAACATACACAGACTGCATATTTCATGTCTTGTGTTTATGCTATGCATTATAAATACTTTCTGAGCACAGGCTATCCATTGCCAGTCTCCACTACAGTCTGACCTCCTCCGCATCCCACCCCCTCAGTTTCACATGATGTAACAGCAAAGAGTGCTATCACCTGGCAGACTGCGACAGAAGCTACATGGTGGGCTGGCACGTTGCAGTTCACATCTCTCCCCATCCCATTTTATTACATGTGTGATCATCGTTGGTGAGAAATTAATTAAATCTAATACAGAATTCATAGCAATTGATTCATCACTATGTATTGTCTATTATACTGTTACAATATGTAATTTAGTGTTAAATTTGTTCTCTGTGTCATGATTGAGTATACTCTAATCAATCTTTTTCAAATTATGAAACCTAATAGTACTGTCAAGCACAGTGCCAATCTTTTGTAATATGAAAGACATAACAATATCATTTTAAATTAATTACTTCATGATGCACTCAACAATATAGCCAACGCATTGTAAACAATATGAAGTATCACAACCAAATGTGATAAGTTTCAGCAGATAAAAAATTAGTCATTTTCATCTTGTTTCCTGTTGGCATGAAGCTTTAAATAGATTTTTATCAAGGCAGATTCCGCATCTGTTCGAAGAACAAACAAACACACAGAATGTGTCAAAACAACTCTGTTCACGCACAGTAGCAGCATCTTCCTCCCCAAAAAAGAAAATGATTCAACAGATTGGTAAAAGGAACGGCTCTAAAAACGAGTCGCTAGCGATTGATTTGGGGTCAGCTACCTGTCACATGCGATTATCCAGGTAGAAGACAATAGTACCTGGTTGCCACGGCAACCCTTCCGATGTTTTTTAGTAATTCTTGTAAGGAGATGAAACTAGCTTATGCAAGAATACATCCCCTGCTTTTGATCTGCTAAGTGGGAGTATGATTAGTGTTAATTTTAGATGTCATTTCAATCATTTCTCTTGAGGTGAATGAACAATCAAATTATTTTCTCTCTACTCTTGCATCCTCACACATTCACGTTGTCGGTGAAAAAATAACTGAGGCAGTGCTCTCGGCAAGAATGCTTAATTCGGGACAAGACAGGGTCAGTTCAGGATAGAATTTAAACTGGATTTACAAAGGCTAGGGGGTTTGGATTCCAATTTGGTAAATTTGTTAATTCACTATAAGACATGATCAATTAAAGGCCGACTCAGAGATGTCGAAATATAATTATTGTGTATATTAATAATAGTCAACTAGAATTAAAATAATCACTTAAAATGCTCAATTCCAAAGTTTGAGATGAATAGGACTTTTCATTTTGCTGTAGTAAACATTTATGTATAGCATAACAGGACCATAGGATACTGTGTATTACACAAATTCCGGATCCCAAATTTCATAGCTATTTCACATGGTGATTAGTATGGGCACGCACTATGTATATGCAAAAAAAACATGATTAATTTTGTTTGAGGGTTCCATCTTCGGGAAATCTCTGAGTCGGCCTTTAAGGATTAGAATATAAACTGGATTTACAAGGGTTAGGGGTTTAGGTTCAAACAGGTTAAGGGTTAGGTTTCAAATCAAATCATGATCTTGTCACCCACCTTCAAATTTAAAAACTTTTTTGTGGATTTCTTTTGAGGGAGAAAAAACTTCAGCCAAAATAAACATGTCCGTGCGCTAGCCATCTCCAGGGAAAGATTAATAAATACTCACCCTTGTCTACCTGGAGAACTAAGTAGTTAAATTTCCAAAAATTGATGAATTAAAGTTGAATACTAATATTATAAGTTATAATAGCAACTTTGTATTTATAATATCCAGGCATATGAAACTCTGCAGAAAAAAAAGTTGCATATGATACACTACATCTAACACATCTTCACTAGTCAGACTTTAAAAAAAAATGCAGACAAGATGAAAGCAGAAGAAAATACAGTTACTTTTCACCAAGCGTATCTTGTCACTAGCTGGGTTCAATTTAAGTCAGTCAGCAAACTTCACAAGTCATTTTGGTAAAGTTCCCATGCAAGCAACAAGCCATGCCTTTCTAATCACAAGATTCTCGTTGGATCACGGTGACAAATTCCAATCCATTATTCTATTTTCTTCTAATTTAAAACCCTTCACTGCACCATGTTCACTTTTAATTATTTATTTTGCGATGCATCCTGAACCCGTCTAGTTTAATTTCAAGATCATTAACGTAAATTATAAATAAAACTTACTAAGTATTAAGTTTCAGGCCCCAATCTTGGTTGGGATGAAAGAGAGCACATCGTCGCGTCGACCCAATTTCAGGATCTTTAGTGGCCAAGAAACGGCAATTTCATTATTGTTGAATCAACCTAATCCGTCACAGAGACGTCGTTTTCAATTACACTTTTTAATCAGCAACCATTGTGGCTGAAAACTTGCAGAACATATTCCAAGAAAAAACTAACATGGATTCCATCCACATAGCCACTGGCCATATCACAAACTGGATTTTTTTTCTTAGATCTATTTCAATGAAAATAATCTTGAAAAAGCGTAATCCTCTACCAATTTCACAGTCCGGCACTGAAACGCATTCAAATCATACGTGATGACGCCTCTTGGTCTGGAGTTACACGATCAGAATTTTTTTGTACAAAAAGCTGCAGAAACACGCTCATTCAAAATTCAAAGGTAGTAACAGAGAAAAAAATGTGTTACATCTGCAAACTATAAATTATGGACAAAACTTAACCAATTTAAACATGATTTTATGCTCACGTATGGGAGATATATTGAGTCATGTGAAGTGGACCATAGCAAATCTATCATCAGCTGTTAAAGCCCTTTTTTTTGCCAATCTCATTTTTGGTATGCATAATAAGATTTTTGACATAGTTTTTTTTACATAATTTTATCCAGATCATGTATGTACATGTTACCAAACACTTGTTGGAGGCTTTCTACAAAATGTTATTAGCATTCATTTCTTGAGGATTCTTTAGGGAGTGGCTGTATTGTTATGATACCACTGACTTCACTACTGGTAAGAGTTATGAATAGATACAATAATCAAAATGTTTCCTTCTAGAGAGAGCAACACAATCAGAAAAAGAAAATGTGGCATACTTTTAAAATTTTCAAATGTACATTTTACCACTATGAGCACTTTTCTGACCACTTTTTGACCACCAACCATGCTCCAGGCAGGAGCAGGTCTACCTCACTAACCTCAAAGGGCAGCTATTGGTTTTTCCTGATCTTATTGGACTTACAATTTTCCCTCTAACCTGAAGAAATACTGAAAAGTTTATATATTTTAAAAGAAGCAGGAGTGAGATTCGAACCCGAGACCACCGTATCATGAGGTCAGCTACTTAATCGCAAGACCAGCGAGGATTGGTGTGCCAGATTTGCAATTTTAATCCTTGATAACATTTACGGAATAAATCAATACTGCTATTGTGATCAGCACTCAATATAATGAATAGCTCTGCTCTGGAAAGATTGCCAACACTTATGCTCCAGGAGCATAAGTGCTGGTCAAAATCTCATATTTGCCACTTTTCTTCCCAACATTATGGGTGTTCTAAAGCATTTGTGCATGATATTTTAACCTTTTGCAACATATATTGATAATTGTATTATTCAACTTTTCCATTTTATACTTAATGTTAAATAATACAGATTCTGTGACATGATACTCCAAAAGAAAAATCTTTCCCTGTAACCATTTGAAATAAGAAGCAAACATCACTTAGTTTTGCCATGGCCACTAGGTCAAATGCAACGCAATATCATCCCCCATCTTGTAGGATATTTGTTTCTAAAATAGCCTTTCTCTGCGTCAGTTTGCTCGGTGTCAGTGAGTCTCTCCCTGCAGCACAGGGAGGCTCGCATGACAACTCACTAGCGATTTGACTGCCTTTGAAGAATCCAAAGAGAGTGCTAAACTCATTTGACTAACTAAATTATGCTTAGACTTCGCCGCGGTCTAGCTCGGCCATGATGGCAGTGGCAATTCACGCCGATCAGGTACATCAAACAAAACGCGAATCAATGCTGCCATGTATGGCTCGTGATTCCACAGTATAAACATTAACACTAAGTTGAGGATTGCAAGTGGAACACATGATACATGGACACATATGGCACACATAAATATTGATACATGATTGATCATTTTTGTTGCGTTTTCAAAACAAATTTTACACTCACATGAATTAAAGGGGTAATTCAACTTTCATGGTCTTGTCACCCCGACCACATGTGCCATCAAAGTCCGGACTTATAACATTACTAGAAACCACCTACATGGTTATAACTTCTGTGAACAATTAAATTTGGAGCAATAGGCACAAACCTGCCTTCTTGTGTCACTAAAATTTTTCAAAGATATTTAAATCTTTCATAAAAGATCATTGCAAGTAACTATTTCCATGCAATTAATTTTCATTTGTATAATTGCAAATAGAAATTGCTCAAGAAGGTAAGTCATAATATGCATATCTCTGTGATTACCATCTGCTGTATTGGGGTAACCATTTTTTTTAAATATTTTTATTTATTACTTTATTTTCTGATTTTTTTATTTTTTTTTTTTTTTTGTTTTATGTTTTTTAGTGTTTGTTTGTATATTAATTTTTTTTGTTCGATTGTTTGATTTTAATAGGTTTCATTCATTTTTGGGGTTGCTTCTAGTGTTGTTTCCCCCTTTTATGTGGCACTGTGACATGGCAAGTCTTCCCAATACAAAATGGCTACATCTTCAGGTTCAATTTAAATTAGATTTTGGAGTTGGAGTGAATTGGTAAATATCCATTAAGCCTAGCCATGCACAAGAAATGTTCAAAATATAAAGTGCACTTAAAGATAATATTAAAAAGTTAAATTGGTGAACATCAATTGAAGCACACCAATTTCTTTATGGGTATATTAAATGGAAGAATTTAATTGAAAATTATTTACTGTACCTTGAAAAAGGTTGGTTCCTTCCTATTGCTATTGCAAAAATTTACCATGAAATAAACTAAATTTACAGTATTCGTGCTAATGACCCAAACTGTGCAATATGTCTTAAACATATTTTTTGTTAATGTTTAAAGCATTTCTTGTTTTATTTATTTATTTGTCCTCATTCGCAATCAAATGATCATGACACCTTGGGCTAAGTCTAACACCACTCGTTCAGTGCCCTGAACTTGGGTTAAAGCTTTGACACAAACTCAATAATTACTGAAGCAAAAAAATTAAAATTCTAAGGCCATGGCCAATTCTATCAGTCCTTTCATCAGGTGCTGCTAGCTTTCCCTGCTACGATGAATGGGAAATGAATCGCTCAAAAGAAGGATGAACCGTAATAAATTGCCTGACAAACTCGCAACAATGATGCCACACAAACAACCATTGTTGACTACAATGTCTGTTTAACAGGTGACGAGAGTTTGGTCCAAAAAGAGGCACCGCTTGAAATGCACATGCTTCTTTTTCTCTCTTTTGCTTTTAATTTTAACAAGTTTTAGACATTAATTTTTGGCTGGTTGTTTTGAGGTAAGTGATTTATACCTTACTTAGTGCGGCATGCAAGAGGCAATAATCACTAGTGCTTTGGAAAAATCTTAAGCAGCTGCAGTGGTATCTGTAACAATGTATGTTTCAATTATTTGAGCATTTAATAGCATGTTTGTTAGTTTACAGCTTTTCTTTATTAATTTACACCTGTTGAACTTCAATGCAGGGTAGCATATTGATTTTTTTTTCAAGTAATGACATATTTTGGCATTCAACTGAAATGTAAATATTGTGAACACTTGGTAAGTTAACAGTAAACATGTCAAGGCTGAATTTTTTAGCCCAAATATTGTCCAAGATATTCTCCCCATTATTTAAATAAGAAATCTCTTTGATGTTGGTGTGCAAGCATTTGTTAAAAGATGAAGTCAATAACATGTGTCAAGCCCAAGCCTGTTAAATATTTGCTAAAAATATCTTTCAAATTAAGAACCTTTTCTTCTAAATTTGGAATTAGCATGAAAAGATTTTTACCTTTTGGGTTGTGCAGGGGACTATAATTGCTCATATATCATTTTTTTCCAAAAAAAATTAAAATTCCACATTTTGCATGGCCTTACTGGGAATCAGCATAAAAATGCATTCAAATGAGTCCAAACAAGCCTAGTCTTAGGAAAAGCCACCGACTTCTGTGTTATAACCTATACAGACTTTAGTAGAGTAGAAAGGGTTAAGCAAAGACTGACATTTTAGATGCTTTGCAAGATGTGTCTAATTTTTGTTTGTTATTTTCTTATTTCTTATTTAATCACCATTGCCCATCTCATTTCTCAGGACAAATTCTTCAAAGTCATTTTCAAAGATACTCCAAGAGCATTTCAATGAAGCGGTGTGCAATTCAAGTTTAACAGGTGCACGCCATCGCTATCTGTTCCTATTTGCTTTGTGCAGGCAATGTGTTCAGCTGAAAGAATCGTAGGGAAAATTTCACTCAAAATGGAATTTTCTTGTTGCGCGTGCATCTGCGCTCCAATAAAGCACCTAGGGATACATATATGGTTGGCTTACTGTAACCCTGACCTTATGGATAGGAGATCCAGCTGATAGAAAGGCTATATAAAACTTGTGTGGAAAAAAAAAGCACTGCTGAGTTTCTCCTGTAAATGTGAAAAATTGTCACTGTTTTGATCAAATTCTCTCTCTCAAACACACACACACACACTCCCTCCCTCCCTCTCCCTTTCCTTTCTTTCTCCCTCTCTCACTCTCCCTCCTCACTCTGTGCTCTCTCTCTCTCTCCCTCTCTTTCTCTCTAAAGACTTAGAAGCAGTAAATTGAGACACTAGCTCCATCTTTGGTCCATTTTCTTGAAACCTATGGTATTTTTCTAGAAGAAAAATTCTGAATCTAATAAATTATACTAAGAGGAAGTGGGGGAAAATCATACACACATATTTTTGTCAGTCGAGTGAATGTCAAGTTCTGCTTTGAAACCTAACAAAGTTGGAAATACTATTATTTTTTTTACCAAGCAAAACTGCAGAATAAAGTGTTGACCTTTGCTGATAATTGAAGCTCACTCACCATTAGCTAATAAATCTCAAAAACTAAAGATCCCAGTTCAACCAAATGTGGACAAGTACAAGTATTCCCCATGTTTGCCAGCAACTTATGAATCAGAGCATATAATTTGACAATGTTTGACAATTTCTGTTAGTGGTAGGTGTGAGCTATGGATAATCAAGCTATTTAACAATGTGCTAAAGGGTTTTCTACATCTCCGGCCACCAAGCATTGAACTCCCCTCAAAACTAATGGCACATTTAAAGAACGCCCTCAAGGTAACCGCACCAAATTGCTGCTTTTTATTGGATTATGCACAAGTTTCTGTTATCGTTCCCGAAAATCAAGGAAGCCCGCAGACACGACTCGACTGGGAACTGTGTTCGCACCGAGATGATCTCCTCCGCAACACAGACTGGGGAATTGTCCCCGGCCATCCCTCCCCCTGCAGTTATTGTGGCAGATTTAGGCAAGCAAATTGGCCAAATCACGACTGATCTTGAACCAGTGTGTCATAATGCCCAATGGCATGATTAATGCTCTCCTAACATGTTTCACAGTGCTGGTTGGTTAAGTCTTGAAACAATAGTCTCTGATACGGTATAAGGTATCTCTCTGTGTAAGATCTACCATAGGAATTGCTGAACTCAATTCAATGATTGTATAAGAGCTGGTATAAAATTAAGCTTTGAAATTATACCCACAAGACTTCATGGACATGATTGTAATATAACTTCAAACAAAAAGTTCCTGTATCTAATTCAGACTTCTTGTCATTAATTAATATTATCCAACTATCAGAATTTTTAATAATGTACATATTAATTTATATATCCCTCTACTGATATTCAAATATACATTATAAAGCATTTGAATATCATTTCAGGCACAAATCATGGGCTACTTAGTAATAAAATATGCATAGATCGAGTATATACTAATAGGTTAGTCAAGCTAAGACCTGTCTATTCAAGGACTTTTGATATCTGATACTTCAAAAATATCTCTTTTCTTCAATTCTCATACTAATGGTCTTGATTAACATATCTCCTAAATCGTCATCTAAAAAGAAAGATATTTTTATCAAAAATACCCCATCAATCTTAATCGATTTTAACCAGTGCTTCCAGCACCGCAAAAGTGTTTCCAGGCTATCCATTCCCATTGGTTATTATCTTGGTTTCCAAACATTAAAAAGAGGAAAAAAAACCTTAATTTGTCTTAATTTCCCTTGCTGGTGGTCTAAAACAAAAAAAATCTCGGCAATATGTGAATCACCATGTCCCTTGGACACAAGTAATTGTTGCCAAAATATGCCCCTGATATTGGCATTGATTTTTCGGCAAGCAAAAGCAGTTTGGTATGTGGTGTGGGGCAATTGGGGTATTACTTCCACGAAGAGAAAATTTCGGGTGCGATAATTGCACACATGAATCATAAAATGGCCTCAAATATGGAAATCTTATACTCCAGTTTTTCTAAAGAGTAAAAGGGTCTGGATTTGATAATTATATCACCCTCCAGCGATTCTGCATAGATGGTTGTATGTGCTTGCCATTGAGAAAATGTTGCCATTTTTTTGATGCAACTCTATCAAATATCGCACATAAAAATGGGTCTTGTCAACTGTTACTGTGAATTTTGAATGGGCGATCTATCACCCCCACAGCGGGTAAACGACCTATGTTTCTCAATAGACGCCTGATTGTATTCATCATATGGAAAATGCTATTAGATTGCTAAAAATCTTCCTATTATTAATATATGCACTATAACTGATTGTGCTTTATTTATGAGCCACTGTATATATTGCCTATAAATTCAGATTTGGAAATATTGGCAATAAATTTGTCTATACAGCAATCATGCATTAGTAATTTATATTCAGATTTCTATGAAATATGTCACATTTGCCTATCTCAAAAATAAAGCACAGTATAATATAAGTGAACTTCAGCATCATGATTTTGCTTCAGTTCTATATTAAATTCAGGCCAATCACACACCTGGAAATGAATTTGGACGTATTTGTTTATTACATTTAAAGGAACAAGCCCACCATTCTACTAGGGGTATCCCTTGAAATTGACGAAGATGGTTTGTGACAATGGGGGCTTCCACCCTACTCTCTATTAAAACTGACTGTTGGGCATATGCAGGAATGACTCGCTGTCCATGGGACCAATGGCTTAATGTCCCCTCCAAAGAACAGGATATTTTAATGGTTTGTTTGCTTAAGTCCAAAGGAACCATGAGGAAAGTGGAATTATATTTTTAATCTACAGTTTTTATACAAATTAAAATCCAAAATTTTGTACCTGATTAAATTTGAGTACGTGACCCTACCAGGATTTGAAATTGGGACTTCATGCCAAAAGGAAATAGCCTAACTACTAGTGAGCACAACTCCCTCTGACCAATCCTTTTCGAATTTGGCAAAATGAACAACAACATGTAGGCCCTCTGTGGGTTACATTAAAACAGCTTAATTTCATGAGAGGCTTCAATTTGTGAAAGTATTTGCCACATATAAATTTCTTTCCACTAACATTATCTATAGAGCACTAAATTCACCAACAAAAAAATGTTGCTGCAAAAAGTGTATTCTTTCTAGTTTGTGAAAATTTCTTGTCACCAAAAACACTTGTTTTCCCACGTAGTATCAGCAATGCATCTCCATTGTCTAACAATGTCAAAATATCCTTACACTTATTGAACATGCTCAATGAACTTGGTTTGGCACCTGCAAAGTTTAATAAAACACATCATGTCCTATGTTACATTGCATCTATGAGTGTATGGTTTCCCAATACAATGAAGAGATTTACCCGACACCCAAATATGCTCTTTTTTCTTGGCAATACTGTCCTTCAAATGAGACTGCCTTTAAGGACATCCAGGTAGAACAAAATGCAAACACAATGCAACACTGCATGCTAAGTCTGCACTCTGCAGATTGGGCTACTTCCACATATAGGTAATTTGTGCCAGATGCTGACAATTTCTGGCAATACTGCTGGAAAAAAGAAGTACCTCAAACTTATTGTTTGGATAATTTCATCTTGTAAATATTTTTTTAAAACTTGAACCTGACAAATAGGTTATTTTCCTTTTAAACCATCTGCACAGGATACAACCCTTTTCCAGGTTAGAGCATTCTAAATAGAAAATGTATCCATGTGGAAAAGTCAATGCTAACAAACTGGGTGTCACTCCCAACTACAAATGTCTTGGTGTATTCCCCCAAGTGCCAACTTAATGCCAATTTGCATCTAAAGTGGCCTGAAATTCAAGGTCAAAAGTGGGATGGAATCATCTGACTCTACTCCCTATGACATTAGGCCAGTTGCTATTTTGAATTGGGTTGCCTTGGATACAGCCAAGAGATTCTCCACCGACTCTTAAGATTTGATTTAAGGGGCCGATTGATGGCGCGTGGATTCATTCAAATAATCACATTTTGTCAGATGGATAAATAAACTGTGAGGTGTGACCTGAAATAAGTACATGCCAATACATGTAGGGAAGAAGCAATAAATGTCTTAAAGACACTCGTTAGGTTTGAAAGACATGCTTGCCCATCAGATACTGAGGATGTATCTGGATAAACTTAGTGAAAAGACCTTTTTGCTGTCTACTGAAGATAGTCTTAAAGACACTTATTCCTATGACTGGGTTCATTTGCTATCTTCTGAAGATAGCAATGGTTGTTGCTATGAATCAGTCATGTTTATAACTTTAAGCCCCCCCATGCTTTTAATGCTAGCCTACTTAAGGCTAAGTGCCAAAGGTCATCGAACCTTGACCATTATTTAAAATAGGTAACAACGGGTCACAATTGTAATCACTGATTTGTACCAACTGCATAAAAGAAGAAGCCTTTTGCTAATAATAGCCATATGTTGCTTTTCAATACCTTCACATAAATGAGAGCTAGTCCAGACAGCAGTGGAATCTAGTATAGTTCATTAACTCATTTTCAATTTCAATGTCACATTTTTTATCACCTATTAACCAAGAAGGTTAACAAAATCTAAATAGTTAACAGTTATAGAACCCACTCATTTCTTACTTCCAAGAATCTATCAGTAACACTGAGGTACCCATCTAAGGCTCTCAAATCTTATATAGAACATCAATACACATCTTTTATACTAAAATGAATCCTCTTAAATTCACCATTCATGTAGTGGAAAATAAAAGAGGCAATTTGAAATGTGCAAAAGGAGCCCATCCATCCCTTCAATCAATCACACCACCCAAACATTTCTTATACTTGTCTGCACTTGCGGACGTATTTGATTTCACATGGGAAACACGAACCAATATATGTGTAGAGTTCTCCGACACCAGACGCAAAATATTGAGTCGGTGGGAAAAGGGCTTTTTCCTTGGCAGTATCCATTCAAAAGGTCTCAGGTGAGAAAACCTAGGTGAGAACAGGACCGAGCGCATCCAACCTTTCTTCCCGCATCCAAATCAATAAGACGTTCAAAATGAAAGACGGCATACCAAAACCCAAGGTAGGGTTTTGCTGCCGGTCCGTATTGATCGGTGAATCATCTGTACCCTAGTGACATTGCAGATGTGTCTAGGCATCATACAGAGGCGATAAAACGGGGACCACGAATCCACAAGAATAGAGATCTTTCTTTAGAGGGTGCATAGTTCTTTTAAGTGCGCTGGAGGTATAGGATGAGTTTGATTCATTGTGAAGGGCTGGGGTATTCGCTGGCTATCAGCCCACAAGCGGAGGTTGTGTGAACATCCTGGGCCAGTGGTAACATGCGATGTTGCTAACGAAGATGGTGTTCATTATCAAAATGAGAGAGATGGGCTAAAATGGTGATGATTGATATGCCGTTGATAGATGGGTGTTAGTCAGCGTCAATTTGAGTAGCAAAAACACGTTTTACCGACTTTCTTCTTTTTCTCTTTCAATTTCATCCTCTTTTTCACATGGCACAAGCCCGACATATTAATCAACTCCTTCCTGATTCCTTTGGGCTAATAACTTCCACAGGGAAATGTAGATGTATTAGTTACATTATGCAGGTGATACAGTAAAACAATACTTCTTTTATATGTATTGTTAACAAGCTCAAATTTATCTTGAGTATTTGGCAAAGGGGAATAGGGGATAATTATTTTAATTATTCATGATACATCGCAAGCAGACGTTTCTCACCCACAGATACTTATAACTCTTAGGTACTGAAAACAACCTTGTGTTGGATTTGAAATTCAACTTGTAACAAATTCATCTCCAAATTGCAGTCACACAATCCATATTCAGAGCTTTTCAGACATCAGTTATCTTTCTTTAATGTTACATGTTTGTTAGTCCCTAAGCTCCCTAAAATGGTTGAGTAACCCAACTATAACTTTCTAGTGTATTGCTGAAAGTTATATAAATCTATGTATATTACGTACGTACGTATGTGTGTATATATGTATGTAAGGGTGTATGTATGTGTGTGTCCATACACGCATGCACGCACATATGTATGTATGTAATTACATAATACTCTTTGAACTACTTTGTATCGTGCTTTATTCCTTTAACAAGCTTTCACCTTTATTCACCATTCAAACAATTTTCTTTGAAAGTGGAGAGAGACGCATCACATACTAGAACATTGAGAACAATTTTTTAACATGGACATACACAACATGCCAAAGCGTAGCGGGACACCGTGGAAAAATTCCTGGACATGGGATTGAACCCCAGACCTTTCGCACACAAGACGAATGCTCTAACCACTGAGCTACCCAGGCCACCCTGATAAACGGGGCTGTTAACATAGCCTAAGTAGTAATGGCTGAGTGATCCGGGTATACAGTACAAACATACACACAGGACAAGACACTCCAGTATGCGAGATCATTTCTGATGCTTACCCGCCAGTCTAATATACAAGTAATACAAAGTACACGGCGGGAAAAAACCGGCAAGACGGGAAGCTCATTGCCGGGAAATCCTGCCGACTCGCGGGAAATTTTAGTGACGCAAAAGAAAAGAAGAGACGAGAGCATCAAGGATGCTGTGGCTTACTCCAGAGGTTTGGCGTTGAGTTGTGCAATGAGGTGAAACAAACCATTTAAGTGACAATTCCCATATCCTAACGTCCCTTAACTGCATTTTTTCCACTTTTCAAAAATCACGGAGCGGACCCGTTTTGTTTTTTTGGGAAATTGCCCCTAGATCTAACAAGAAAATAACGCTACCACCTTTTTTGCGGTGATCGTCAGGTATGTAGTCTTTTTCCGAAAAGGATGTTTGGGATATAGGCCTATAGCCAGTGAAATTTGTTCTTTTTTTTTTTTTTTTTTTTCTAAGCTCCCTAAAATGGTTGAGTAACAAATAATACAGCATATATTCCCAACTATAACTTTCTAGTGTATTGCTGAAAGTTATATAAATCTATGTATTACGTACGTACGTACGTATGTGTGTATATATGTATGTAAGGGTGTATGTATGTGTGTGTCCATACACGCACATATGTATGTATGTAATTACATAATACTCTTTGAACTACTTTGTATCGTGCTTTATTCCTTTAACAAGCTTTCACCTTTATTCACCATTCAAACAATTTTCTTTGAAAGTGGAGAGAGACGCATCACATACTAGAACATTGAGAACAATTTTTTAACATGGACATATTTTTTTTTTTTTTTTTTTTCTTGATATTATTGTGTAAGTAATCTTAGCTTCTCCCGTTGTATTTTGCTTGGTATGTGGTAAATTAAGGGTCGATTTGGGCACAATCTATAACGATTCTGAGCTTACCATATCGCTTAAAAAGTGTTAAAAATGCGCACCAAATAGCTTCAATTGCAACTCGATTTTTCAAAAAGCTTCAGCTTCTGAGGGGGGAGATCCCCCTCAGACACCCCCCTGTTGCCGCTAACACTCCACGATGGCTGCAAAACAGCCGTATAAGTCGCGGGAAATCTTGACTTCCTTGCCGGGAAAAAATTATTTTTTCCAGCCGTGACAAAGTAGGTATAAGACTAGCACATCGTACACTGGAACGAGTATAGCTATAATGATACAATCTAGTACACAAGATCAATACTAATGCTTAACCACATTTGTTTATATAATTATATTTCAAAGTGGATTTTCTTTGGTCAAGTTAGGTCTTTGATTCACAACTGCCCTCAAACTAGGTCAAAATTCACAGCTTGGATGCTTTTGTTAGGTAATAATTATTTACAGGCAATTATCACCTTGCCTTGTGGGAGGTAAGTTCAAAGTTGCCTGCATGACTTATCCATTAGCTATTCATCTTTATCTTGTTTACAGGTAATCTACCTTGTGTGTACTCATCATTTACCTGTGTGTACTCATCATTTACACCATTTGACCAAAGAATTTACACTCTTTAGACAAAGAGGAGACTAAAAGCCTATAACAATAGCTTAATACCATAACCCAACAATGGCAACCCTATGTTGTCCCCTTGATATTTTGTTCAAATATGTACATTTTCCCTGCAATGTTCATTCTGCTGTGCTGGACCCCACCTGTCATTAAACTCACATCACAGTTTTCCTTCAACATTTAGTTACTATCACAAAGAACTGCTTTCTTGAAGTTGAAAGCAAATGGGAGCTCATTGCCTCAGTAAAATAGAATAAAGCTAAGTATGTTATAGTATGTTAGATCACAATTGTTTTTAAATGTCTTGATAAAATTGGATGTAACAGGTTTTGTAGTAAACACAACTAAGTTATAGTCCCAGTTTTAATTGTTTATTTGATATTTTAAATATCTTTAGAAATTAAATTTAAGAATACATCAAAAATCAAATTCAATTTGGGCCAATTTTCAAAATAAGCTCCTCAAAGCAGGCACATCACCATCCTTGGCTGTTCATAGGTCAATGACTCCATATTCCACTGTTGTCAAGCTGAGGCCGAGTTTTAAGTGAGAATTTTCATGACCTTATATCGCTAATTCCCAACAAAGATACAATTGTATTAAGTGAACGATGGTAACATACACATGTTAAATGTATTGTTATCAGATAGCGATTATTTTCGGTCACACACACACACAAATAATAAATAATAAATTGCTAATTACATGGTTGTCATGCACGAATGTTAATCAAGGTCAAGCTGGTCAAATTTCACACTCAGCTTCATCATGTTTCACTTCAGTAAACACGATACAGCAACAAACTGCAATCGCATGAGGTATATGTACTTGATTACAACCCTATAGATCATTTAACTAACTGGCCTAATAATACAAATGCTTTATTGACGCAAAAGAAAAGAAGAGACGAGAGCATCAAGGATGCTGTGGCTTACTCCAGAGGTTTGGCGTTGAGTTGTGCAATGAGGTGAAACAAACCATTTAAGTGACAATTCCCATATCCTAACGTCCCTTAACTGCATTTTTTCCACTTTTCAAAAATCACGGAGCGGACCCGTTTTGTTTTTTTGGGAAATTGCCCCTAGATCTAACAAGAAAATAACGCTACCACCTTTTTTGCGGTGATCGTCAGGTATGTAGTCTTTTTCCGAAAAGGATGTTTGGGATATAGGCCTATAGCCAGTGAAATTTGTTCTTTTTTTTTTTTTTTTTTTTCTAAGCTCCCTAAAATGGTTGAGTAACAAATAATACAGCATATATTCCCAACTATAACTTTCTAGTGTATTGCTGAAAGTTATATAAATCTATGTATTACGTACGTACGTACGTATGTGTGTATATATGTATGTAAGGGTGTATGTATGTGTGTGTCCATACACGCACATATGTATGTATGTAATTACATAATACTCTTTGAACTACTTTGTATCATGCTTTATTCCTTTAACAAGCTTTCACCTTTATTCACCATTCAAACAATTTTCTTTGAAAGTGGAGAGAGACGCATCACATACTAGAACATTGAGAACAATTTTTTAACATGGACATATTTTTTTTTTTTTTTTTTTTCTTGATATTATTGTGTAAGTAATCTTAGCTTCTCCCGTTGTATTTTGCTTGGTATGTGGTAAATTAAGGGTCGATTTGGGCACAATCTATAACGATTCTGAGCTTACCATATCGCTTAAAAAGTGTTAAAAATGCGCACCAAATAGCTTCAATTGCAACTCGATTTTTCAAAAAGCTTCAGCTTCTGAGGGGGGAGATCCCCCTCAGACACCCCCCTGTTGCCGCTAACACTCCACGATGGCTGCAAAACAGCCGTATAAGTCGCGGGAAATCTTGACTTCCTTGCCGGGAAAAAATTATTTTTTCCAGCCGTGACAAAGTAGGTATAAGACTAGCACATCGTACACTGGAACGAGTATAGCTATAATGATACAATCTAGTACACAAGATCAATACTAATGCTTAACCACATTTGTTTATATAATTATATTTCAAAGTGGATTTTCTTTGGTCAAGTTAGGTCTTTGATTCACAACTGCCCTCAAACTAGGTCAAAATTCACAGCTTGGATGCTTTTGTTAGGTAATAATTATTTACAGGCAATTATCACCTTGCCTTGTGGGAGGTAAGTTCAAAGTTGCCTGCATGACTTATCCATTAGCTATTCATCTTTATCTTGTTTACAGGTAATCTACCTTGTGTGTACTCATCATTTACCTGTGTGTACTCATCATTTACACCATTTGACCAAAGAATTTACACTCTTTAGACAAAGAGGAGACTAAAAGCCTATAACAATAGCTTAATACCATAACCCAACAATGGCAACCCTATGTTGTCCCCTTGATATTTTGTTCAAATATGTACATTTTCCCTGCAATGTTCATTCTGCTGTGCTGGACCCCACCTGTCATTAAACTGACATCATAGTTTTCCTTCAACATTTAGTTACTATCACAAAGAACTGCTTTCTTGAAGTTGAAAGCAAATGGGAGCTCATTGCCTCAGTAAAATAGAATAAAGCTAAGTATGTTATAGTATGTTAGATCACAATTGTTTTTAAATGTCTTGATAAAATTGGATGTAACAGGTTTTGTAGTAAACACAACTAAGTTATAGTCCCAGTTTTAATTGTTTATTTGATATTTTAAATATCTTTAGAAATTAAATTTAAGAATACATCAAAAATCAAATTCAATTTGGGCCAATTTTCAAAATAAGCTCCTCAAAGCAGGCACATCACCATCCTTGGCTGTTCATAGGTCAATGACTCCATATTCCACTGTTGTCAAGCTGAGGCCGAGTTTTAAGTGAGAATTTTCATGACCTTATATCGCTAATTCCCAACAAAGATACAATTGTATTAAGTGAACGATGGTAACATACACATGTTAAATGTATTGTTATCAGATAGCGATTATTTTCAGTCACACACACACACAAATAATAAATAATAAATTGCTAATTACATGGTTGTCATGCACGAATGTTAATCAAGGTCAAGCTGGTCAAATTTCACACTCAGCTTCATCATGTTTCACTTCAGTAAACACGATACAGCAACAAACTGCAATCGCATGAGGTATATGTACTTGATTACAACCCTATAGATCATTTAACTAACTGGCCTAATAATACAAATGCTTTATTCACAAAGGATTACTTATGATCATCTACACACCACCTTAGGTCATTGTACAATTGTTATTTGGCCAGCGAAAATTATTGTATGATTCCAAAGATTATCTAAAGATAGGACACTCCCCCTATTTTGTGTAACGGAAGTGGACTTTGATGGGGAAGGACAGCCCTAGTGTCTGGTAGGTAAAAGTGACAACATCGCATATTTCACTGTGTGGCACAATGGCGCGAAGTTCAAAAGTAACATGCTATTTTTGGGGGGTTGCTTCACTAATTTACAGAATTTATAGCAAATTTTCCTTTTGTCAAATTCCTAAAGACAAAGGAAAGACAGAATGTTATTATGTTGTGATTTGCCTTACCAACCATTATAGGGACATTAAGAAATCGGTTGAAATCGTCCCTTTGTCCCCCTGACTTCCACCAAAAACATGCTTACGTGTTAAACAAGCAGCGAGTTCAAAACCACGGTCCGGCCGGCCCTCGGTCTGCTTGCAACGTTGAGAATAGCACCATCTGGCATCTGGTAGGTAATTTGCTGACATAGAAGCATTACATCGTTTGCCGTACAAAATAGGGGGAGTGTCCATCTTCCTTTAGATAATCTTTGATGATTCCCTTCACTCTCTTTAAACCAATCCCAAAAGACTTTACTGTGCTTTTCTGGTATTAATACCTAGGGGTTAAAAAGAATTTTAAAAACACCGGCTGACCTATTCATAAAAACGGGAACAAAGTTTTCACTATTCAAAAGATTTCAAATTCCAGAATTGTTTTCCTGTCAGAATTTTCACATTTTAAATTCAGAACAGCATTTTTAATTTTTTTCAAAATTGTTTGTCAACAAAACTACTATAAATCTCCAACAGCCAAAATTGAACCCCTTTTAAAGTAAAATCTGCATGGGGCACAAGGGTCACATGGCCACATCACAATTCCAAATCCAGTGCACCCTGGGATATGTCTAACACATTCACTGCATGAAAAGTGATTGGGACGTTTTCATGGGGGGGAAATGGTTACGGAAGCCTACAGAACCTACAGCACTCTCTGTTCTCAATGTGCTCTCTCATCACAGGAGGTGTTTTCTTTGCTTAAGGGGTTTACCCTTTGGGAGCATATTTGCATAAGGCAGCAGTGCTTAGTAGTAGCACAGTATCACATACCATTAATGGAATCAAAATATTTATCTTAATTAAATGGAGGGCTCTCTATCTTCAACCTTAAAAAATCATCATTAATTTAATCCAAATTGTAAATGGAAATCTTTGATGGTGAGAGCACACAATGTTTGAACAATAAATTTGGCACCGAATTGTGTACATAATGTGTGTGTGAGTGAGTGTGTCCCCTTTTACAGTTCAGCTGGCAGAGGCAGGAAGCCAACTAATACAATATTTGCCTAGTTTAAAAGCCATAGTGTCAGAATGTTTTGTTAGTGCTGTTTTTTGCCTGTCACACTTTGGAATATTTATTTTATATTTTAGTGGAGTGTTTTTGCTCAGCATGCATGCAGTCAAAGGTCAAATATTGTAGCCAAATATTCAGTCACAAAGAGAAATTAGTAAAAGGAACTTAGAGAGAGAGCGAGAGAGAGAGAGAGTACTCATGAAACTGTAGATGTGGGGATATTTTGGGACATTCCATTCTTTTGTTTCACTGTAAAAGTGGGGACCAAAATGAATAGTGGTGCCATTTTGATGTCCCCACTTTTATGGTGAGCTATTTTATGGAGAAGATTTCTTTGTTTCTTAGAGGGGTCCACTGCAAAATCCCTGCGTATATGGTAGTTTTACACAGTTTGAGAGATGGGATTGAGAGAGATAGGGTTAAGGTGCGAAAGCCTTTATGAATAGTGGGACCATGAGTGGGGGCCACGTGGATCATGTCCATGCAGAGACTTGTGTTAAGACCCTGGCGAGCCACCTGAACCCCTGCCGCATGCCACAAGTGGAACGCGTGCCCCTATTCGCATATGCCTGGCATAGAAGCAAAGTGCATGGACATCTAGGTGATTGACATCCCACGTACCTCCTCTGTATAAAGAGTTACCTACCTTGACAAGAAATTCCGTCCTCTCCGGGTTCGTATCCAGGCGAGCATCCACAAGCTCCTTGTATCAGCACCCAGTCTCCCTTTCCTTGGCACTGATACACAGGGTCCTGCACACCGGTTACCTGACTGTTCGCAACACACATCCCGTGCACCGGAACCAAATCCGTCTCCGTTGACGCTGTCGTAGTCTTCTCAAACCGTGCAAAGTTCATTACCACAAATGGACAAACCACATAGTATACCTCAATTTTTACCAGTGCCATGCACGCTCCCTGATCCCGCAAGGCAATGTAGAAACCACCACGGCTCACGGGAAAATGTTCATCTACATGGTTGATCACTTGGTGCGCTGGCGCATCCGGATCAGAGAACCGTCCATCCGCTGCTATGCGTTTAATTTTTGTATATGCTTCTGAAGTCCAGGGAGGGTCTGTGGCTGTTGCCGTGTCCGTGTCGGACTCATAGTAATATATTTCAAAAGTTTCCTTACAGACTTGAAGTTCGGCATTGGATATACTCTGGCAAGAATACATTGAGAAATCTATTTTGACATGAATTCTGTTGGCGTGGTTGCGTGGCATCCATGGTGTCCTCAGCCAGTAGTTGCCGTCCTGTTGGCTTACTTGACAAATTTGATATGTGCGCGAGTAGCTGGCACCTGTCTCCGTCCACTGTAGGAAAACAAAGAAAAGAAAAAACAAGACATTAGGTAATTGGAAATTAATTAGCATTATAAGCTGTTGTGTTGGCTACTACACTATGTTCAGGCTAAAATCGGCACTCCTTTTCAAATTGCATATTAGTACAAAAACCCCACAGCAGGCATAGTTCATATTTATGCATCCTTCATATTCTCTCCACAAAGCACCCATTAAAAAAGGATTTTTTTACATACACAGATAAACTCAAATATTTATGCCTTTTCAAACTCAATCAAACAGTAAAGAAAGATTCTGCTGAAAATGCAGACAGGGTAAAAAGTTGATAAATCAGATTTCAAAGGAATTACTGAAGTTGGATCATGAGCTAGCTACCAAATATTGCAGATTCTGCCTAAGACAAAAAAGATGATGATTTCGATGAAGATGACAGTGACATGATGATGGCAATGAAGATACCACACTATGATACCAAAAATGACAATAAAAGCATAATTGGAGACTGGTTTTGACACAACACTTTTGCTAAATCATAAGAAACTATCCAAGGAACATGTAGCTTCATGTTTTAATTTCACCTTGATAACAGATGACAGATGATGTCAGACTGCAGCTAACAAAATGCTAAATTCATAAATGTTGCATTTCTTGACTTGGAGATTTCTGAGTAGCTCCGGCTGGCCAATAAACGTTACATAGAGGGCCTGCTTCCAATAGCCTGCGAATAACACTGACTCACAAATCCCATAATTTTCTTCCTTTTAATCTCTCTCTACCAGTTCCTATCTCCTCTTGCCTCATTACAACATGTCGGCCATTTTGAGTTACGACACTGAGCATCCCCCGGAGGTCAAAAGCCGATCAAATTAAGGTGCGATACATAGGGAATTCATTACGGCAACAGTTTAGCTAGTGATTATCGATTGTGTCTGTTTCTCTCCTGGTTTGGAGCTCGATCTGCACATTGCCATGAGCCCTTGGTAAGGCTCACAAAGGGGCCTTTCACTCTAGTCTTCATAGGGTGTTTGATGGGAAATGATCTTGTACTTGAGATCTGTGTCACCATTACACCACCACAAAACAGTTATCATTAACTTCTATTGATTCACACTTCCGTTCCCCTTATTCATTAGCATCAAATACGCACAAATCGAAACCTTTGCTAAGATTCCTGTTGCTGTTTATAATTTTAACTCTTCACATGTGTGTATGGGTTTATTTTTTTTATTTTACTTTCTTTTGTGATAAATTGAAACCAACCTCCATTTGCATTTTTTTTCAGAGCTAACTAATCATGTCAACTGTCTGATCTTATGTAGTGTGTTTGACTAGAGTTTAAATTTCCTAAATTGCAATGTTGTTTTTTTACTAGCAACAGAACTTTTTTTTACAAAAATTAACCATGACAGGCAAAGCTAGATGAGAACTGATTTTTTCCCCCCACAAAAATTTGTATTCAAAATATGTGCAATACACTCTCTCCCCCGAAGCAGCCAAGAAAACGCTGTTTCAACGTGATCGATGTCGTTTGCGCGACTGCGAGTAACGATGGCATCTTGACACACCCCACAGGGACCAGTCTCAATGATCAAGAACGTCACTCATTAAATGCAACCTCATAGTCGAGCGAAATGTGATCAGGAAAGCACTTCAACAAACCCTCTGAAATTTTTGCACTGAGGGTTTTCTCATCCAAGATCTCTTTGTTAAGTCTGAGCACTGAAAAGTAAGGGTACATATAAAAACATTAAAAATTTTGTTGTACCAAAGACATTTGTGCACTATTTGATAGGGAAACTTTTCTTTCTAAATCAATAATGAAGCATAACAAAGAAAGCATCAAATAGTCCTTAAGAATTGTTTACCTTTGTTCTTTTTTACTATGGTTCATGATACTACGTTATGGCTTGGTCAATTAACTTCGCACAGTGTGACATCAACTGTACTATGTCCAGCAAGAACCGGGAGCACGGGAGCTAGAAGTGATGCCAACACTTTCGTAGCCCTATTTTGCATACGCATCATGCAAGTTGACTTTAAAGGTGCTTGTTCTGATTTATACATGTGTTCTCTACTTGATGAGAGCCTGCCACTTTCGCATACTCCTCATCAAATACCATGGGAAACAAACTTGCATTTTGATGATCGAAGTAATAATGCATATTGCAAAGCCCTATATGGTGGTTTTTTGTTTATTTCTAGGGAATGAAATGGATTTGAAGGCTCAAATTTCAGGACGACAGTGAGAAAAATACGGTCTTTCAACTGATATCAAAATTCGTACTACTGGGTAAATCAGGGGGTCCCAAAGACGATCGGAACATGCACCTTTAAGCGCTCACAAATACAGCTGTGTGTTGTAACTGTAATTGAAAGCATGGCTTCTTTCATACTTTACTAGTTCTAGCCAGATGAGGTCTAGCTGATCAGATGCTTACTGGGTCTTACTCTTCTACCATAGCATGCACAACAATTGGTGTGTAAACCATTTAAAGGCCAGAAAAAATTCTGAAGTAGAACAGAGATCTTGAAATATCTACTTTAGTTTACTTTGAAGAGAAAATATCTCCTGAATCTTATTTAAAGACACTATCAGTGATCCACCAGAAAGAGTCTAAATATTTGAAATTTGCAGGTATAGCTAAAAGTAAAGAATAAGTCTGTAGAATTATCATAGCATTATCTTTTCCAATTTAAAAATTGACAGAAAAGGAAGAAAACAGCAGTGTTCAAAGTAAGATATGAATCTCCATTCAATTACGTGTTGGGTGGTCCATACGCACAGCAATTATTTACTGAACTTGAGATTTTGAAAAGTTTCATCAGAAACAATAAGTCTATGAAACAACGTCCGTTACGGGTTTAGTGAAACTTTTGGAGATCTGACCCCACCCAGTTTCATCACTTTGGAACGGAAGTAATGACACATAAAACATGCTATAGCATTTTGGGTTTGAAATTACATATTTGAATTATTTATCATGCCCTCAAAATATGACAACCCTACTTTTGCAACCATTTTAATGTTCATTTTTAAAAATCTAGGACTCACTATACTCTCAGTCCACTCCATTATGCATATTGCATGCTGAGGCAAGGGAAAAAGATCTTCTTTAAATACCAGAGTTTATTTTACCATAAGTACTGATTCTGCCGTAATTCAATCCTTAAACCTATTATCAAGATTCATCTGAATCTGAATCATATTTCAATATTTTTTTTTCAACGAAAACATCAGATCAACTGAGCCCCCACAATGACGTTTCTACCACTCAAGTTTCCTATCAGCTCTAACCACACTTGATATAATACATTCTACTGCTAAATAACCACAGTTCAATATTTCCAGCCAGTGATGTGTTGGGCGGAAATATGGTGCTCCAAACTTAGGATTAGGTTGCTCACTAAGCATAAAAAACGTCGTTCAGTGACATTTAAAATGTCTCACCAGCCCAAATTAAGCTATGTATTTTTGGTAACCAGCTAAAGCGCCACTATCAAATCTCGATAGGACAATTTTCAAAATCAAATTTGTCCAGTTGTTTTGTAATTCAAATCGGCGAGTTTTGCACGAAATCAACACCGCAACGATATAATTTAAATGTCTTAGGCTAACTTGTAGATTTAGCTTTTCTTTCTTCGTGATCAACCGATTTTGTCGCCACAACGTTTACACAACGAGCCTTACCACTTAACAGTAATACAATCACATGTATATATGATAACTGCCTCTATAGCCCGAGATGTTAGGTAAACATTGGATGCTGATTAAAATTTGAAGACGAGCAAAATTACAGGATCGGGTTTCCCTGAAAACGATACCTGCCAGCATTATCAAATTGATCTTAAGACATTGGTATGGAGAAAATGGATCAAAGAGACGATCTACTTGACCACCGGGATAAAATAGGCAAAAACAACATCTCTCAAAAGGGGTTCACTCCCGGTCGGATCTAGCCCCGGAAGATGATTGGCTGGCGTAACCACCATCTCCGTATCGTTTACTTAATAGTGTCTGCTAAGTGGCCCAACTTGCCTGGAGATTGCAAACTTTCAAAAGCACATTAGTCGCATGGATCTTTAAGTCTCTAAATGACGATGGTGTGGAATTACTTTAACTTCACATTTTTTCCTTCAATAAAACAAAATGTTCAAAATGGGATTCAATCATTTCCCCCCCCCCTCCTCCTTCTCCTCCTCTCAGCAATAATTAGTTTGCATCTATCTTTTAGCCAGTCTATTTGCAGGGGTGTGAGAGGCCATGGACAAAAAACAAAGGAAAAGAGGGGAAGAAAGAGGAAAATGGAGTATAAATACCCAAAACAGGCTGAAAATCAAAGAAAAAGTTAAAATTTTAGCACTAACAAAATTTCAAAAACGAGGAAATCCTCTTAAACGAGGAAATTTCACATCCCTGCTATTTGGTAAGGAAAGCAAAGAAAGATGAACATCGTTTTTCACAGAACTCTTTTTTTTAATAAAAATCTGAGTAAATTCAAATAATTTGACTGCATGCATGCTTGAACCATCACATATCAAAAGTATTACAACAGAGTCAAATTCAAAGTCCCTGAAGTCTGCCAAATGGCACGATTACCATTGTGATCTCTTTGTGCATAATAATGCCCTGACTTCATACCTTTAAATAAAGCCAAGTTTGTCCACAAAACTTCCAAGGCTGGTTCTTTCTTTTGTAAACAAAACAAAAACACAAGGCAAATGAACCATGCTGACCTCCAGTGTCAAAAGAAATTAAAACCGCTTTTGATCAAGGTTTGGAAAGCCACTATTCATTTCTTTTTGGTAATGCAAAATAATGAACCAGATCATTCTATGTGCCATTCAGTATATCTGAATCTTAAATTTATATCATCTATCTCATGCAACAGAATTATCATTTCCATAATAAGAAGTCAATAAGTTTGATATCAAATTTCAAACTCAGATGCATTGGCCAGCAACATGTACAGGAACATGTACTGTACATGGACCATTTTAAGTGCATCGATTGTAGTGACTCAGTTATTAAAGACAATATCAGTGATTCACCCAAAAAATTCAAAATGTTTGAAATTTTTAGAAATAGCTTATAATTCAAGGACAAGTCTGTAGAATTTTCTTAAGTTATTTGTTGCAACTGAAACTTAACAGAAAAGGAAGAAAACAGCAATGCTCAAAGATATGAATATCCATTCAATTACGTGTTATAGTAGGTGTCCGTGTGGACAGTAATGACTAAAATATCCGATTTTGTCCTTATTAGGTTGCGTTTGGTCTTATCACTTGTAGGATATGTTAGGACACAGATACTTGTTACAGAAATGCATAAATATGATTTTTGATGATTTTTTCTATTTTCGGGTTTAGCAAATCACTGATAGTGCCTTTAATGAATTGGCTTTTCAAGATGTAACACTGTTACTATTTATAAGGCTTAAAGTTTATAATAAAAAATGATGCATCTTCACATTGGCTACAAATACTATTGTTAACCACGTTTTGGAGACCAGGATTTCACATTATTACTATGCTATATCATGTCAACACTCGACACACCTGTCATATTTTGAGTATCACTCTCACTAAAAGATGCAATGGAATCACAAATGACCCTCCTATTATTCTGTGTATTTCCCCCTATAGAGCCCTGTCAATGTATTCTGCTCATGCACATCACGATATTCCTTCTTTTAATGGCGGCTGGATACAGTTGCAATATTCGACCAGGGTCGGATTCGACTAGCTAGGCCTATCAATTTCAATATCTAGTTATAAATGCTCTTCCTTATGCACTGCAGTATTTAGGCCAGTATACAATATCAATTCTGCCAACTTCTGATCAGTCTGTTTACAAGGGCAAAAATTCACAACTACCAAAAAATAGCTTGGCTCATTTCTTCTACCCTTCTCAAGCTCAATCCTCAGTCAACTGATTATCCCCCCCAAAAAAAAAAAAACTTTATACTGTAATTTTTGCACTTTGCCATTTTAAACTGTTTTACTCATTTGTATATTCCCAATTTTGAGCTTCCTAGATACTGCTATTTCCAAAGAAATATATTTGCACTTTTTGTGGAAGCTGCTTTAAATTAAAAATTAACATACCATAAAAATTTCCATTTGTACAGTAAGTGATTTTGCCACACAAGCATGAAGCTGAAACTCCAGTGCTCTGCAGCACACACAGAGAGAGAAATTCATATCCCTTTTTGCTAAACATTTCATTATAATGCTATACATTGATGAATCTGTTCCAAGGTATACATTAACCTTTGCATTAAGGCCTGCAAATGGAGTTCACCCTACACCTGCTCAATGGGAGTGATATATGGTAGCAAATCCACATCTTTGAAAACTTCCTTTTTGACATGGTGCTATGTAACAATGGCTGTTAACCCTAACCACCTCATCCCCAGAGTCCAATTTCCACTGCACCATAAAAGTGTTGTGAGGAACTTTGCACTTTTGAAACAAGTTGAACTGAACTCCTAAGAATGTAAAGGTTATCAGAAGGTTGTTACCTAAAAAATGAATTAATTTTTTGTGAAGACTAGCTGGCGAGACAAGCTTAATCAATGAATACAATTTCAGACATAGGGAAATACATTACCAAAAGAGTCAAATTGCATTACAATAGTTGTTGTCAATCACAATATTTTAACTTTCCATATATTTTTACATTGGAAATTTGGGTATAGTGCATAATGACATTGTGTTGCATTAGTGGAAACTCCTGAAAAACAAGGTGCTCTAAATGTGAAAACCGCCCACATAGTTGGAATGGCTCATTTTACTTTTAATACATGGGCACAAAAGTCTCTGACATTATACCTATACAAAAAATGTCCTCTTTTTCTTGTCCACTTCAAAAGTAATGTGGATGGATTCCATAAAATTAGCTCATCTAAAGAGAGTGCCCTGATATAGAAAGCCCTATTGAGGACCTCCAGTGGTATATGTCCCACCACTTACATGCCATGGATTGTGACCACTTGAACACTTTAAACTCGACATATTAGATGTTGAAGTAGATAGCCCATGGCATTTGGAGAAAGGTCTAACAAACCAGGCTTGGAATTACCTGTTATACGAATACAGATCTTATCACTCTCAGATATTTTTAAAACTATGTCAGGGCTGCTCTCTGTCAACTGTTAACACATTTTTTTTTTGAATGCTAACTACATGAATACCAGGCCAAAATGTAAAATGTACTTGGAACACTAACCTTCTAGCACATACAGAGAGAAACCATTAGAACCCATGCATGGCAAAAATGAGTTTATGTGTGGCTACTTTCACTTCCAATATGAGCCATGATCACAAAGTACACATACAATTCTTCTTGATCAGTATGAAAACAAAATTGAAAAATTACAGCTTTCTGTAGGAACCCCCACATAGGTAGTAAAGAAAAGTCATCATAGACGGGGGTCGGACAAGTTCGCATTCACCCTTCCATTTTCTTTATTTTGAGGATGGTATCAATGCCCCACATACACTTTTCTGCTGTTGGTGTATAGTGTGACTAATTGTATTTACTTAGGCCTCTGCATAATTAATCAACAGTAATACAAACCAATTGTTTGTGTGTGCTTTGGTGTTGAAGTACTAGCACCTCTTAAAGATGCAAATTACTAATCATTAAATTTCACAGAAAGCGCTACATAATCATTGTTGCCATTTTTATATTTAATAATTTTCTTTATATTCCTTCTTTACAATGCCCATTTTTCATATGGCATAAATTCTGACTTTGTTTGGCTGCCCCTCGATTGGCCAACCCACAGTTTACAATGTATGGTCCTTATAATATCTTTATCCAACCTTTGTCAAACTCACAACTCTTGCAGGGTCAGAGTTAGGATGTGTAGAGATAGACCTAATCCAGTGATTGATAGGTTTGTAAGGTATTCTAACAAGACCAATGGCTGGATATAAATCAAACTGCAATATATATGACATATGATGCCAGTGTCCTGGGGACAGGTACATGGCGAGTTAAAAAAGGGCGAGTTAGGAAAAAGAGAGTTAGAAAAGCGGTTGCCCCACACGAAGATAATATTAACAGTCCCATTTGCGAGTTGGTTCTTACGACAAGACCCAATGGCGAGTTAGGATATTAACGGTAAGTCCTCATGGCGAGTTAAGATTATTACGGCAAGGCCCAGTGGCGAGTTAGGATATTTAAGGTCAGTCCCAGAGGCGAGTTAGGTTTTTACGTCAGGTCCGAGTGCGATGTTTAGGAAGAAATTATGCCATCCTCTAGTGGTGAGTTGGGTTCTTTTAATCATGCAGAGTTAGAATTTAGCATTGTGATTTTTGTTTTAGTAGGGGTGTGAGGTGGGGTTAAGTGGTGTTATCTTACAGGTTGGGTGCACGGTAGGACCGAGGCATGTGAGTGTTGGGTTGGGGTTCCGTAGGCGGTTTAAGGTAGGTGGTGTGGGTAGGATAAGTTGTGTGATGATGGCAAGGTTGCGGGGTTAGGGATTGGAGTGGTCTTTAAGTCAGAGCGAGTCAGGCACTTATAGGTGATGAGTGTGCAGGGTGGGGTGTGGGCAAAGCAGAAATAGTGCAACTTGTAATGAACAACTTAATGCCATAAAAAACTGGGACTGGGGACAGATTTCCTCTTACTGCAAGGTTAGCAAATTAAGTAGTCAGAATTCCCAGTGTTGTCATTTGGCCAACCACCAGGGAAGTAATCGGGTCACATTTCCTACTTCACCAAACCACAGGGCATCCCTTTTTGATACTGTAGCTTTTCCCCCACACACATGCCAAAGATACATGTTGTCTCTTTTATCATTCTTGTTATTGATGGCTGTCCATGGCCAGTGGGCCAGCCACCCCGGGAAATTGTGGGTACCACACTCAAATAGATCATTAACCTGTCACCCAAAATAATTTATACCGAGGTTACCCCTTCTAACTACAAAGACAGGGGTTTTAGATGCTGCGTTATTGTGAGAATTAGGAAAGAGCATTCTTGGGCCTGTGGGTATTCTAACCAGTAACAAGTATTTACTCCCTTCCTGTGAGAATTGACAAACCTTTCTAACAATTATTAATTTGGAGAGGACAGTGTTGTGATAGAGCAAGGATACCTTCTATATGACTCTAATGTGATTTCTCAGATGGTAATTACAAGATTGAGTAAATACGACATACAATAACTTACAGGTAATTGAACTTACCCCCCTGGCAGTGAGTGCTATATCACGGCCAAAGGGTTTGTCAGAATTTGGTGAACTCTTGAAATTGAACTGAGTCAAGGCCACGTAAAATATTCTTGCAAGCACTGTCCTTGCAAAGTGAAGGAAGGAGGGTAGTTTTTAATGCATTTTTTCATGGATTGGCACTCAAATGTGGGTTCATCATTTAAACTTTCAATACCAGTGATTCCAGCGAAGCAAAATAGTTGGTGCTCGGCCGCAAAATCAGTGAACTGCATGTGACCATGCGCAAGAGTCCACACAAATATTTTGATGGTTCTAGGCAAGATTGACCTATTGAATCTAATCTGGAGGGATGCCACGTTGCATCCTTGAGCATTTGGAGATAGGGTAGGGGGGTAATAACAGGGGTAAATTTGGAAATACTTCATAATGGGTTAAAGGTTGTATAGTCATGTTCATCATGTCCTATGGATTAAAAAAAGGTCTAGTTTGCATATCTAGGACATTTACTTTTAACCTCAAGTCTAAAATTGGTTCAAGTCATCCTGGGGTAAAAACAATTAGAATGCACAGCTTCTTTTCAAAATGGGCTCAAATTCTTCATTCTGTTGATATTAATTGTCCAATTTCATTAACCTCTTGCTGCCCATTATGAAATGCCCGCATTCTGATTGGTCAGTTACTGCCCATTATTTGCAATAAGGGGTCGCCAATGCATTTTCTCATTTATCACGCTGTTTTTGGTTTTAAAAGATCGAAAATAAAGGGTGGCAGTACTATTATGGGCTCATAATGTATCCTCGGCGGAAAAAAATAATGGACCCGGCTGCGCCTCGTCCATTACCGCCCATTATTTTTTCCGACCGGACACATTATTCGAACCATAAAGGTTTACTGCATCACCTTTATTTATTAAATATAGGTTTACACACTTTGTTGGACATTGTGGTATAAATAAGGGAGAAATAATGGAGAATGTCAACAGGGTCTATGGGGGTAATCATTTTAGTCACTGTTAGATACCTTAGCAATGTTGGGACATGAGGTAAAATGTTTATTTCTGTTTCACATTCTCATACGAACCAATTTGAAACCAATTTGAAACAAAATCGGATCATTATAAAATGTTATCCCATGTGGACCTGAACAAATTTGGGTCTGAGTGTTAAACACAAAAGTTGCAGGTATTGCAAAAACTATACCTTTTTTTAAACCTTCGGACAAGATAAAACTTCTATAACCATATTCAAATCAACATGAAACATTTACAAATTTGTAAATTACCCACCTTCCCTAATCTCACAATTGCTCAATGATGCCCAAGAGTGGCATCACCAGATTGGAATCAGCAGGTCAATGTGACTAGAAGAAAACCATCAAAACAATTTGTCCGTTGAACGCTTGCGCAAAGTATAGGGTCGAGCACCCGACTATAAAACACAGTGAGACCCTTCTAATACACACACCCAAACACACACACATATAACTATGTCCAGATAGTGAAGAGGGAGGGCTACAAGAACTTACAAATTACTGTAACGAGGATTATAACTGTAAAATAACTAGTAACAGATCAAAAACATGGTATATGCAGTGATCAACACATTGATGAATACATTTGATTATTCGGGGGCTAATAATACCACCTTCAAAGTGTCAACTTGTGTATTGCATTGCAAGATTTTTATCAAAGATAGCCCCTTTAAAACCTGTAAACCCATGCATACAAAACTTGTAATCCCAAGACCCTTAATCGCTGTGGGTGCATCACCAGTGGAATTTGAGGCTTTGGCACAACTCGCAGCCAGCAGGGACACGGATGGGTTTGGCGTAACTCGCCAGCGGGATTGATGGCTTGCAGTAACTCGCAGAGGGACTGATGGCTTTGCCGTAACTCGCAAGCGGGACTTGATGGCTTATTTGCCGTAACTCGCCAGAGGGACTTGATGGCTTTGCCATAACTCGCCAGAGGGACTTGGTGGATCTTCATGGGGGGTTGGTGGGTAACTCGCTTTTTTAACTCGCCTTTTCTCTAACTCGCCTTTTCTTAATCGCCAAAAATCTATTCCCCGTGCCTGTGGTACGCTAATTGTTTGGACATCATCTGAAGAATTATGTTAACCAGATGAAAACTAGAGCCATCACATGAATCTTGGATTAGGGTCAAAGATCTTCACGACATGGAAAAAATATCTGCTTGATAAGGTTTATATGGTATCTACCCCAACAACAAGTTTGTTTATATAATTATAGTGAAGGCAAATTGTTTTCTGGTATGATCGGGATAAAGATATGTTTTGTATTATGAGCTAGGCAAACCGACACCACACTTTTCTCCCTTAAAATTTATTTAAAACATATAGATATTCATTTTAAAGTGTTATGGAAGTTACAATCTTACATAGACCTAGTGGCATAAACAACTCATAGTTTACTTAGGGCTGACACAGAATTAATGCCACCAAAAAAAGTAATAAATTTCTTACAAAAGGCAGATTGAGTTAGAGGACCACTAACCGATTTACTTTGATGAAGATCCTGTTTAATCTTGAAGAGTGAATAACCGCATGTGCCATGATCTATCTACACTGAGTAGCCGTGGAGCATCCAAATTTTGAGGGATGAGGGATATTTAACACATTCTTCTCATAAGAGGCACCACAAGAATTTTAAGGGGATAAGGGGGCTTTTATGGCTTAAAATGTCATTAATCTTCATCAAAATAAGTGATTTTGCTACAAATGTAAGCAATAAAGTCAAATTGTAAGTGTTCCCTATACTCACATTTCCCTACCTCCAGGCAGTGATTGTCAGCGCGAGATTGATTAAGTACCAGTAAACCGCGCGTTGGCTGAAAGTGACAGCGTTTTTACACGGCGGCGCCCACAAAGATGGCATATTTGATGTGTGCGTTAAAGTAAAAGTGCGTTAAAGGTTATGACATCACTGCACGGGAGGTAGAGAAATGGACTATAGTACAATTCTCTGAATTAGCATGCGATACACTTGCGTTGTTATATTATAGTAGATAACACAAGCACTATCACTCTTTATACACCTTTTTTTTTACATGGATCAATGTCACTTACAGCCCTGGGCTATAGCTCATTTATAAACACTAATGGATGGCTGTCCGGCCTCCTACCCAAAACCCATAATTTGTTTATCATACTTATTACTGATAGTGCATACTGTTGGTTGATATTTCTACAGCTCACAATTACCATTTATGAAAACGGTGCCTCGTAAAGTACAAAAAATTACGAGCTCCGATGACAGCATTTTCATAGCTCTGTACCTAACTGTTACTCTGAATTCATTCCCCATTGTATCTATACAAATTGCTATTTTAGAACTCATTGATGCCTGACTCATTATGCTTCTGCCCTTGACCATGGGATGAACCTGCGCTCATCACCATGCATAGATAGGAGGAGATAGAGGGAAGGTGTCCGCTCATGTCCCTGAAGATTTTCTCCATGGCAGGACTGACACTTGCAATGACACTGCAACCTACACTCATTCACTCCTCCAGAGAGTTATCTTCACACATAAAACAGGGTAGATGTGAACTTTACACTTGCAAAGTTAGGTTAAAATATGATAGTCAAACACTGCTGGGGTCAGTGACTTCCTATATGCTTGCTACATTAGGTCACTGAACCATGCCCTCTGGTTATGAGGCTGACACTACAAGCAGGATGTCAATGAGATTCAATAATATCCTCCTACTCCTCTTAGCATAATATTATTCATTCTAAAATCTCTTGATAATAAATTCATACAGAATATAAAAAAAAATCATACACAATTCACCCATCTCCTTCTCTTACATGGTAAAGTATCTATACAGAATTTTACTATCAAGGAGCCATTTTAAGACCATTATAAGACAATTACCATCCATAAGATGAAAGGAAGACAAATGTTAAGGAAAAATAAATTTGTCCCAGAAGACTGTGCATACAGCTTTTAAAATAGACATTTATTTTTTCTTTCTTTTTCCCCTATTTTTGCATTTTTGTTGTTGTCTTTTTAAGGTTATTTTTTACTTTTTTAAGAGGGAAAGAGAGGGAGTGAGAGATAAAGAAGAACAAATTCAGAGAGAGGTTAGGGAGGGGAGGGAGGCAAAATTGGGGAGAAGAAAGATGTAGACAAAGAGGCACAGACACTCGGGGGAAGCTCACTCCACTGTTAGGTAACAGTTTGTAAAAATATAATCTAAAAACAAAACAACTGTAATATCAAATTGTGGGTGTTAAAACCTACACACACACAGTCACTTTGAATTTCAACAAGTTTATCATGACAACACCCCTTAGAGAAAACTGAGGTGTCCAATACATAGTCTTTCTTATTACTAATATCCATGGCAATGCTATTGCCACTGTACCTATCCTAAGTCTTATTCATCGATGAGCTCGACTTAACCAAGGGCCAATCTTCACGCTTCTTTGGAAACGTATTACGATTACCTCATTACCGCCGGGGTGTCCCACCAATTAATAATTAATTTGAAAGAAGAAGCAAAAGTCTTGCAGTTTAATTGAATTGAAAAACGAGTGGATTGCATTTAACATTGTCGGGAGTGTTTTTTTCTTCTTTTAAACACCCTTTACACACATGATAAAAGGGACAAGATATGTTTGTGGCATTTACGAACAACCCAATGGCATAAGCGCCATTTGAATGAAGCGTGTGATTTGCATTTATTTTTGGCAGTTTATGAGAGAGAGAGAGGAAAAAGTCTCCAAGAGCAAGATTGACATGGCACTAACAGGTGTGTAAAAATAGCTCATGAGGTAACTTGGCAATTGTACTTTCAGCTATGTTTCCAACACTGTGATATGTTTGCTTAGTATTTAACCATATGCTGCAATGGGAGAGTTAAACCACAAAATCCTACAGGTCATTTCATAATGTGCTGCCACTTTGATAATTAAAGGGGCGTGTTCCGATCGTCTTTGGGACCCCCCTGATTTACCCGGAAGTAGTATCGATTTTGATATCAGATGAAAGGCCGTAATTTTCTCATTGTCGTCCTGAAATTTGAGCCCTCGAATCCATTTCATTCCCAAGATATAAACAAAAACACACCGTTTTAGTGGTTAACCACTTTTATTAGCACAGTATTGAATAGGGCTTTGCAACATTGAACATGCATTATTGCGTCTACCATCAAAACCGCAAGTTTGTTTCCCACGGTACTTGATGGGGTGTATGTGCAAGTGCCAGGCTCTCATATCAAGTAGAAAACACAATACACATAAATCGGAACAACCACCTTTAAGAAGATAGAAATTGCTCTTAATTTAAGGTCAAATAACAAAATAGATGCTGGATGAAGTGTAACATGCAGATAAATTCTTTGAGCAGGTGAAATCATTATCAGCATAATCTAAATATTACATGATCACAGTGGATAGGTGCGGATCGAGGTCAGTTTCACCCAGCCGATATTCATGAATAGAGAGTGAGAGAGAGGTGGAAAAGATCCTCTTCAGTGACAAAGTCTATGGTCTGGTTTGGATTTGAATATTTGTTCTCCTTATAAAACAAATTCCTGACAAATATTTGACCATAAATTGATATTTTATTTATGCTATTAATTTGAAATTCATAGTGGATTAAATTTCTTAACTCTAGGGGGACAAATGTATAGAGCTTACCATTACCATAATATTTTAAAATAAAATACATAAGATCCTGTTTGTGCATGGTTATGAATATAATAATTCTGTACAATATTGAAATTGCAGATGGACACATGTGCTGGGGAATAATGGTTGAATGGATTTTAGCCTTATGAAAGTCAATGGTTGGTTCCCTATCTCCTGTTAGCATCAAACTTTCAATATTTTGTTAGAAATGTAATTTTCTTGAAAATTTTGGTGAGTTAACCTATTTTACACAAACAACCATATTCATGTATCTATCTTAAGTGCAACTGGTACAAAATGTTTGTTAAAAGACATGTTTTATATGCCTAAATCACTATTTTGTCTATGTGCAATAATAACATGACATCAAATAGGGTTGATAATCATGAACACAAGACATGGCAATCATGGAATTAAACATAATTTGGTGAGGAATAAAAAAAAGTATACAAATTCTTAAATGTAAATGGTTTCATAAATAATTTAAGAATTACTACATGAGGACTGTTTTACTGAAATAAAAAATAGTCTGACTAGTGACTTCTCTTTCAAAAGAGTCCATGCATAATTTTAGTACACTGATATTTGTTTAAAAATTTAAATCCTAATTCTTCGAACTTGCTTCTCAATTAAATCAATACAAACAGAGCTACAAGCTCCATGCTATTCTTGCGGAATTAATCACGAACAAGATGACTGTTTTGTGTGTATTTATTGGATTTCAATGTCTGCATTATGCACATATTCTGTGCTACTGTAAATATTACAAACATGGTAGTGGTCAATTTACAGTTTGTTTCTTTGAAGCTAATGACCTGAATATGGCTAACACACATGAACGAACTTGCTATAGACTTTTAAATAACAAGTGACTTTGAATTTAATCATCAGGAGTCATGTCTCTAATGACCATGTCAAATCCACTAAATTCTGTTTAGCTAGCTGAGATATTTGCATGGTAGTGCCTCATAGCAAATTTTATTTGCTGTCAAAATATTTTCACACAGTATAGAATGCCTTGAATTTCATGGCTGCTGTAATATGAAATTTTAACGCTACAAATATTATCAACTGTTGTACGTCAGTATACTATACAAATGCTATGTGGTGTTACCATTTTGTGACCCTAGGTCACTAGTGACCCTGATGAATTCAGCAGTCTTTACGGAATGAAGTATCTGTGATGCTGTGCTTTATTCCATAAAGGACATCACATGCACTTTATTCGGTAAAGTCTGCTGAATTCAGGGTCACAAAATGGCCACACCGTACATATATGAAGCCACCACCAAATTGTTCTATACTACAAAATCACAAAATATAATCCCTTGAATCTGTCCCTGGCAAACTAGTTTTACACTCCAAGTACTTTTTCTGTGCTTACAGGTATAAGAACAATTAAGCCAAATACACATTTTGGTGCTACAAAAATAGAATAAGAAAAGGAAAGAGGAAAGTGGAAGCTTGCATAAATTGACCAAGTCTCTTGTGATCCTCATTTGGACAGGCTGGCTTGCAGGTCAACTCTATCTAATGGCAATTACACCAAGGATTTCAACCAAGTAAATTGTTCCTTGCACTGTGAATATTCATAGTCAATTTGAGTCCATTTCAAATCTACAAAATTATACTGACAGTGCAGGGAGGGATGCAAGTGGGTGTTGATGCATTGTTGAGTAGATTTTGTCCTTTTTTTTCACCTCCTTCCCAAACAGTCAGGCTTTTGTTTTTTTATCCACTCATAAATTATGAGAATTGTCTACTCCGTTGAATTTATCCCCGGTGTTATAACCGTTTTCTCTGTGCACCACAAGTTTTTATTGAAAAATTCTAGCACTGGGTCACCTCATAAAAAATAGGCCAGGTGTTGCTGTATCAAATGCTATCATTTGATATATTATAAAAGCTGATGCATGTGTCACTATGATTCACAAATTCATAATAAAATATTACCAAAAGTTTTATTTAAAAAAAAATAATACTGTAATAATATAACCTAAATAGTTTCTCCCTCAAAGCACACTTGATATACTTTTAACAAGAAACAGTATGAAACAGGGTGAAATAGTAAATTAGGTAGTTAACGCTTTGCTGACCAGTAGATGACATTATTAGCAACGACCTTGCCCTAATTTGTTTTACAAATTCTATCAATGTAATTAACATTGAGGAAACAATTACACTTAATGAGGAGAGCTTTAGAATAACTTCACGCCCTTGAACATCCTACAACTACATATATGCACACATGTACTTGGAATCTCAAGGATTCAAAACTGGTGCAGTATGCTCACCGCAACAACCTTAAAACAAAAGCATCAATTTCACTCGTTTCGGTGTTAATTACTGACGACCCAATCAGCAGCCTTGTCAGGTGTGAAATGGAGCGGGATTCCATTTTAACATTGAATTACAACATTAACACTGGCTGGAACCCTACGTTCCTTCTGAAACCATACACCAGCAATGGGAGGAGCAGAGGCTTGACGTGAACAAGGAGACAACACCCGATATGGTACATGCCTGAGAAGTAGCTGATTATTTTGAAGGGCTGAAATTACATCTTATCTCTTCTTACATCCAGGTCAAGCTGAAGTTCAATGTTGTTTATTTATTTTAATTATTCTTTCACTACTACTGGAGATTGATTTCACCCATAAAGGTAGCAAAAATGTCCTCTACCTTTTTTCCCTTCAAACAGCTGCTACTTAACTCACTCTATCTGGAGCCATGAGATGGCGATTCTCCAACAACTCTTTTTTTTTTTCATGTTGAAATGATAGTTCCAATTACCCTTCACATTTTTCAGGGAGTTTCCGCAACCTGACCCATCTGACACGTTTTTTCGGACACACTTATGAATTTGGAAACCCTTCACGGAATAAAGCACAGGTTAATTCCGTTAAGGTTTCCAAATTCATAAGTGTGTCAAAAAAAAAGGTGTGTCAGATGGGTCAGGTTACAGAAACTCCCTTTTTTTCACCTTAACCAACCCAACACCTTTCGAGTGTGGACCTTTCACTCTGGTTTATGCAGAGGAGGAAAAACCAAATCCTACCAAATAAACTAACAATACCATCAATCCTACCCCCATGAATTCCCCATTCAATTTCTTTATCTACCACTTATGGCTCTCTTGGGATAAAAAAATGCTCACCTATAGGGTAGAGGTAATTGAAATACATACACCTAACTATCACAATAATACCACCTCACTTCCATTTGGGTACTGTCAGCAATACCAAAACACAGCCTAGCAATGCATGGGGAACATTGAACTTTGTCTTTAGGAACGAGACTATTTCAGTTTTACATCTTGTTCCTTATTCCTCCATGCTTCATGCTTCCAATACCATCCTATGACATGGATTAGCAACTGGGTCACAGCTGATGACTTCTAAACCCAATTTCTGTGAACCATTCCCAAACACCTGGGTCACTTCAAGAATGTTACTTAACGAGCCATGTCATGTGGCACCTGGGTTACACAAACGGTGAGTACACGCGCACCTGGTGCCCATTACTACCTGCACGTGTATGTCATGGACCCCATGTCCTCCTTCACTGACACCCATTGAAATGAAAACATTATGCATCTAGGGTTTTACTGCCAGTTTAAGCTATATAATATGTTGAACATACTATGTTCGGATTATAAAAAGTGACAGGAGGAGATTTTTTTAGGATACCAATTTCTCTCAAATTGCACTTGATCGGTTGTAGACCACCTATCAAGAACTTTTCAAAGGTTAATTAGACAAACAAGTACAAAAGAAAACTGCAAACTTTGTTTTTAACTTTCCTGCTATCATAATCGTCCCTAAAGAAAAATCAAGCTTTGATTTTCTGTTGTGCATGACAGAAAATACCAAATCATCATCTTATTACATAAACAATGACATATTCGGCTTATGCACTTCAGGTGTGATCTAATACATTGTCAAGCATTCCAAATATGCGAAAAACCCGGGTTCGAAAAAAGTAGGGCACTTCTTTCTGGAAATGTCCTGTCTCTTTAAAATGAGATAGACTGGGATTGAACCATTCCTTTTACTGCAAATTCTACCACCTAACACGAAACAGGTCAACCTGACCTCTAATTCTGGTGTGTGTACCTACCTACATATCCAATGAGTCTTGTGAAATAAAGCTCATACACACTACTGATTACTGCAATTATTTGAAACACAACTTCCTGATGGCAGCATAGTAATAATAGGCAACAGTGCTTTGAAACCTCTGGAAAAGCAGCTCAACAAATGTTGACATTATTATCTTGTAACTGCAAGTCTACCCTAGCTGGAGAAAATTTAACACCCTGCCTATCCAATTTCTGTATATCATCTATGATCTTCAATTCCACAACCCTCGCAGCCTATTTTTACCCTAAATGATCTCACTCCTATCACATTTTGCCCCATTACATTCTCACAACTCTCTTGTAAAATGTTAATGTACTGTTAAGTGAATTCACTCGCAATCCTAACAACCTTTTGCATTTTCTCTTTAAACCATCATCCTACTTTCTGCCATGTCCCAATCCCTAATGACGTCACTAATGGTGATTACCATACAGAAACATAACAGTCAATGTTATGTTATACAAGTATGCTGAACACTGAAAAACACCTGGCTCCTTAGAGGAAGTCGGAAACGGCCTTTTTAAATTATCGATTGTGAAAAATTCCTGTTTCGTTATCGTGGTGACAGGTGGAAACGAATAAATTGTCAGGGATGCTACCTGTTGTTGTCAACGTCATATCGTCACTATTGCTGACATTTTATATGCATGCGTGTTTATTGAGCGATGGAAAGAATTTTCCTGGGGCTGATTTTTTTTCTCTTTTTTTAAGCACATGGGAAAGAGGTGGCTAATTAGTGAATATTTAAGGGTAAACGATAATGTTTTTCAACCTCCATACAGAACATTTTTTAATTTAAATATTTTTTCCCAAAGACTTCATTATGAAATCTCAATTCACTAACAAAATTTCCCCCATCTTTGGTGTAGCACAAAAAAAAGAGATGGAACATTTGTTTTTTTGTCAAATACATAGGGCGTATGGGTGATAGAGAGAATTGGACCGTAATGTAGAATCTTTTTTTGTGAATTGTGGTGAATTGCACCCAAATTTATTAACTTATTAGTGAAATATGCTATATTGTTGCACACTGAGGCTCACAGTAACAGTATGAAATGCAATAACAATATCAAATTTACCTTAAAACACAAGTTCGCTACATATGCTGGTACGAATATGAGACAGGGACTAATCGTTTGCATGATATGCTTGTCATGTGAAGTTTGCCGTTTTGTAATTTGTAACAAGTCTTCAGGGATAACTCCAATCTAGAAGATACATATAACCCTCCATAAGGAGACTATTGCCTGTCAACAACACTAATTTGGTGAACATGTAAGGGAGGCCTGCCATGAGTACATTCAGGGATATCGGCTCGTGTGTTTTCCATGCCATGCCTATAACATGTACAAGGCATTGCATACATTAAGAGCGCCACTGAAGTGAAAACTAATTCGGCCCACCAAAATAAAATGTTGATGTTGAGCAAGAAAGTTGATGCTGTGAGACAAGCAGGGGACATGCTGGGATTCGCCACGCTCATTAGACATCATGACAAGTTTCACCAGAAGCGTAAATAGCCGGGGTGAATCGGCACAATGGCTAGTGGGGAGGTATCGGGGTTCAGAGGTAATCTTTTCCTGCTAGGATTATCAGCAGGAGTTCCATACGAGACTTTTGTAGTGGAAAGTTAAGTGTGAGTTGATCTTTTGGTGCCGCCTCTACTACCTTATGCACACTGAATTGTGATTTATGTGAACAAGTTTTTAAAAAATGCTCCATTGTATAAATAGGCACTGGATGTTGACAGGTGACATATTTTATAGCACTCACAAAAATCACAATTCCATGATCAGTTTTTCAAGTAAAATTGATTCTTGTGTGAAAGGCAAATATGTTGTGGAACTGGAAAACTCATGTATTGATCAATCAAAAGGGAAAGTCTCTTTTAATTTCAATTGTCAGGTGTCCCACTCTACCAAAGGGGTGTGGCAATTTTGTGACCCACTGACAAACATGACCCTGATAAATTCTACGGAATAAAGTGCACTTTATTCCGTAAAGTCTGCTGAATTCATCAGGGTCATGTGTGTCAGTGGGTCACAAAATGGCCACACCCCTACCAAAGCAACCAAAACTTCTTTCAGAGGGGCATTTCCACAACCTAACCGCCTTCCCCTGAATACTACAAATTCAACAACCTTTACAAAGATGAAACCATCAAGGTTGTGGAATTATAGTGGTCAAGGAAGGTGATCAGGTAACCCGGGTCATGTTACAGACACAACTGCATCAGAGCCCAGATCTCATCACTCCACACGGCTTCCAAATTCTGATTTACTCATTTATTTCAGTAATGTAAAACATTTTACTGTATCACTTCCCATTTGAATAATGCAGTATGGATGCTTAAGCTCCTATCCTAAGGCCTACTTTTCTGAATACTTACTTGGTCAAAGACACTACTACATACTGTATACATTTTACTTGAAGTCACTTCCCAGACAAGCCCCAAAACCTAACTCTCCCTCAGCTAAACATAACAATATGCTCCCATAACCACCCCGACGTAAAACACACAATTGATCAATCCACGTCCTGACGATAAACTTTCCTTTCTTTCAAAAGTGTCGAAAACGGCTGACATTGCTAGCCCTTCAGCCCTCTCTGAAATGCAACTGACAGTAAGCTTATACTCGGGTATACACACACACTTCCAACTCTATTTTCTTCAAGTAAAAATCGGGCCCATTGATAGCAGAAGGCAAGTTTGGTAAACGCTTTAGCTGGAGAGAATAAAAGAGGAGGAAAAACTTGCCCATTGGGTGTGGGAATGCATTTTAAAAGGAGACCGTGACCTGAACTTTTCTTGGGTAATAAATAATCCTGGGGCAAAAAACTATTCAGAGCTCTTTATACAGCACAGGGCCCACCTGCTCGTGGCTACTTATAGAACTACTAGGTTGCCAAGGAGTGCGTGCTTTTGTGTCTTATCTTCCTCTACGCTATTTTCATGACAAATATCTGTACATTTTAAAGCAAATATTTCAATCCTTAGTGTTGATCCTATAGAGTAACCTTTGCAAAGTATCGCTAAGTAAATCGCAGCAAAGAGGACAACCCCGGGTTTCACTGTTTCACTTTTTTCAATCTATTGAAATGATATAAATTATTCTATTATTTCACTTATGGATGGTGGAAAAGATGGTTTCAACTTCCCAGCTTGCAATGTAATTAAAGGCACTATCACTGATTTGATAAATCAAAAAATCATCAAAAATTGGATTGTTCATGTCTGTAACAAGAATAGCTATCCTAACACACCCTACAAGTGATAAGACCAAAGGGGGGCTGAAACATGAAATTCTCCTCCACCATGTACAACAATACAGTTTTGCACAAAGGGCATTAACTCTGCCAAACCAATGAAATATGTTTCTGCAGGGAAATGCATGACACTGTATCTAATTGTGTGCATTTCACCCTATCTTCTTCCACATGTCAAGTAAATTGCAAATATTAGCTAATAATAGTCAGCAGGGCATTTTCAAGACGGTTTTACTTTGCACTTTCAAAGAGAGGTCACCATTGAACATAGAATATTATTATGGACTTATATGGTTGCATCCTGTGTTGGCATGCAATGCGAATTTAAGACGCCACAAAAGTAAACTGTAATTTGTGAAATTTATTTTAATAATTAACTCCGTGAAATTATTCCCAGGCCTCAGCATACTCAAATGAAATACTGGCTCTCTGCTGGGAATTTTCAGTCTATGGGACATACTAAAAACATATTTCACAAATTAGCTACTCAATAACCATCCTCTTTATTGCCACTAAATAGTCGCTACAACCAACAGAATTTACGAAACAAATAACATACATGTGTATTTATCGATACTTTTCCAGCAAATAGACTAATGAGAAACAGAAATTAATCAGACAAATTAGCAACTCTTTTTATCATCCTTGCTCAGGTGTTTGACTTTAACAAAATTTGATTTTTACCATCTATAAATCAGTAGAAAAGTAATAAAAATATATTAAATTTCCAAGTATCTAGCATATTGTAATAAGTCATCATATCATTACGTTTTACAAGTTCAAATGCTTGGTGCCGTATGTGACATGAACCATGGAACACAAATATGGATATTTGAGTTCTTGGTTAGGAAAAAAAAGTTTGTTTGCCATAAACCAACTAACCCTAAAAATCTGCCAACTCAAAAATTTTTATAATTTTTGTAATTAGCACAAAATAAAATTGAAAAATTCTGCCAACCAACCCATGATTTTCATGCAGTTTTTTTAACACCACAAAGGCAAAAAACATCACCAAAACAAGAAAACCAAAGCAATTATGACAAGTAGTAAAATAAAAGATATTTGCAATGTCATTGAAACAAACTTTCAATTGAAGCATGTTTTTAGTGTAACATTGTGAATTTCATCTAAAAAATCCAACCAACCGACCCTAATATTTTCCTCTGTTTATGCAAACATATTTTTAGGCCTAAGGTGGACTGCACAGATTCTTTTGATTTCTATTGTTCAGCATTTGACAAATGTGCTCATAACTTGAAATCCAGGTGATCAATCTTAACAGGGCTTGAAATAAAAATGAAGCACTTTAAAAAGATCCAACTGGCAACTACTGATGTATCAAATTTAATAGTGCTTACACAAGCCATATCTTTGATTAATCATGTCCAGGGTTGGATAGGCAAAGTTTTTTTTTGGGGGGGGGGGCCTCACTATGTCTTGACCAGATTCCCCCTTTAGTTTTCTCCAATCACTAAATCTTCCATGAGATCTTTGTTAGGAAATCAATGTGCAGCAAATGCAATGTAATCTCACAAAATTTAAGGAAAATTCAGTTTCACGTTGTTTTGTGCCTTTAGCATGCTTCCATCAGTGTGAACATTTGTAAGTTTATTTCACACGATATGAAAAGCACACTCTCACACACAGTCCATTGGAGCATGAATTTCCCATGTACCAAGGGCTCTCTAAACATTACCTGTTAATTGGTAACTAATTCCACAATACAATTTTTAATTTTTGAAAAGACTTGGAAAACACCAACAAATAGCATGAATCTTGACAGGAAAAACTGAAAGAACGTGTTTTTATGCCATTTACGAGCAAATTCCAGAAACTGTTGAGATGGGCACATTAAGGATTTAACCTTGCAGTTTTAGAGTTCCACAGTATAGTCTATTGCATAGGGGAATCTATTCATCTTGAATATTTGGAGATTTAACCAAAGTGATCTTCCAGTTCGCCGCATACGCCGATTACTGCAACCACAGCTAGTGCAACATGTCTACACACTACATAAACAATAAGGCCTACATGCCATCACAAGAATTTATTATTTTTCAAATTTCATGGAATGATATTTTGAGAACACTTGTCTCTCCTTGTCAAAAATGTTCACTTTATTTAAAGGTACCCCACCTAATTACAACAAATATGGGTGTTTTTCAGTAGCGTGTGCAGGATTTCAGAGATGACAGGGCCAGGCATTCGCGATTCCTTCCACGAGAGACATAGCATTTGCGATTTCTCACAGCAAGCAAAATTTTCTACAGCACCTTACAAATTTTTATCCAAAGGGGAGGGGGTTATGCCCTGTGCCATCAATCAAAATTACAGAGTTTTCAAAATGCATAATATACAGACCACATGTTTTATTCACCCAAATGGGTGCTTTTCTCACAAACAATGCCCCCCCCCCTTGTGCATGCCCTGTTTTTTGGTTTTAAAGGAAAGGCCATTGACAACACATCTTAATTCCAAAATTTAATTTGTACCTGACATACCATCTTTTTGTAAGCATTATAGGGCCTATACAGTACAAATGCAGTAGAAATAATTCACAGTAATCGTAAATGGCCCATACTTTAACTTGTATCATCATAACATGGTAATGGAAAGAAATAAACCAAATATTTTGCCAATGAGATGAGAAAAATACAAGGTTTTTAATGATACCAAAATCTCAGTGGTATGAACCGCATCCTTCAACATACAGTTTAAGGCTGAGGCTGCCGAATTCACAAGGTGGTGGAACAATCCTAAATTCTTTCCAATTTCAGCTTCGATGGGAGTTGAGTGGTGGAGCCAAGGCTGAAGATCAGATAGTATCCCTTCAACTAATCTACAAGCAATTTTGCAATTAACAAAATTTGCCTGAGAAATTAGTTCAAATTTTGTTTACACTGAATAATTTGTCAGGAAAACCCTTTCAGACTCCCATAGTGACAAAGCACTGCAGAGCACAATCTAGCTATGTTTATGCTTTTTCACATAAACACAAACTTTCAGCTCAACCTTCAAGATCAAAGGCAAACCAACTGGCACAATAAATATAATTCCATAATTAATCACAACCCCAAAGACATCTCACCCAACACCTGTTGTATTGCTATTAAAGGAACCAGCAAAACTGTGCAGGGGGATTGGGGATCCAACAAAAAATAACTTTTCCAACATGTTGTGTAAAGCTTTCATAATAATCCTGTTTTATTCTGGCTGTAAAACTATACCCCACCCTGCCTGGGGTAGAGTAGTTGAAACAGGGCCGCTGAGGACTAATTTCTGTGTAAACTGTTCCACATGTATAGCCACAGGTAAAGTTGAGCAAGATGAGCATGATAATCTGTCGAAAAACGCTGCCCTCACCCGTAACCTCTTCGCCATGCTCACAATGCAGGCCATGCTGGTAGAGATCAAAGTGGCTACAGTTGCAGAAAGATTTCTATCAATAAGTCTCTGCCGATGTGATTCCAATGGATTTCTTTTCAATGATTTTTTTCTGGTTTCGTGGGGGCGAATGAACTGGAACCACATACAGGAAGACTACCTTCATTTAAACATGTGCATGTGACATGGTTTGTTGATTTTAGTAGATAGCCATCCTATCATCTTTAATGAAGCCACTACAGTAAAATACAACTATTTGAGCACAGGAAGATGGTATTTATTTGTTTACATCATATTTTTGGAATTCAGTCAATGTAATCCTACAATTCTAAGTTTGAGTGGTGAGATGAATTCTCAATATACAAAAGAAACAAAACTATCAATAGAGTAGTACCTTTGGGTCTGAGTGGGCTAAATAATACAAGAAGGAAACCTTATTTTTTTTTGTTATATCCTCTTTCTTCATTTCTCGAGTTCCTACTCGTATTCATTGCATTAAAAGCAATTGACACCCCCTCCTCTTGAAATCTGTAGCTGTCATAACCATTCAAAAACAGTTATGGGGGAGCAACATCTGCCCCAGCTCTTCTCTTTGGCACAATTCCAGTGTTTGAATTATTAAACCAACATCAGTGCAATCTAGGCCTAGATACTTCTTTATTATGACAAACCAAATACATAAAACAGATATGCAGGAGAACCATATGGTAATTACCATTTTATTTATTAAATGTTATCACCGTTATTTGTTCCCTTCTTTAACTCACCCTCTTGTCAATAAGGACAAGCTCAGTGAACTCATAAATTGAGGTCATCAAAATGAATCCCAAATTTACGCATGGTCTAATGTAATAGCCACAACTCCCAAGCCTTCAAGCAACATGGTTCCACAATCCTACACACAATCATAGGACTTTGATCTCAAGGATTGGGTATCACATTAAGTACCCACATACCAAACCGGTCACATTCATAGTACACAGGGATATGTAGTTCACTGAACTAAGCACAGAAACTGAGGATGGAGATTTTGTTTGTGATCCCAGACCCAGATAGCACACTCCTTCCCTAGGGTAGAACTGTTCACTGCTACTCTCTGATCCCCTTTCTTATCCTCAAGGAACATGCCACCTGGAGAGTTAGCTTTGTAGACAAGACCACCATACCACAAATACTCCTGCTTTGGTACTACAATTCAGGGGAGCACAAAAATACATGGATTCTGTAGGGTTAATGAAGGGTGAGTTTTCCTGTCTGGCAAGGTGTTGATTTATGCATGGCTTGACCTTAATGTCAGGTCACAAGTTTAAATCTTAGTAATATGCGGGAATATGCAATCATGTTACATGCCATTGTAGTTCCTCACTACTCCTAGTACTGTACAACACTACAGTAGCAGGTCAACTTGAATGAAAGCTACACCCAACACAAACAAACTTGGGGGTTAGGGAAGAAAACAAAGTGGTCGCCTTTGAATAGAAATAGGTTTTTCCACACAAAAGTTCGCCCTGCCACACTGACCATGCATGCTGCCCTAACTTTACCAAGTTTGTTTAGAATGTGAATGGTGTGGTTTTATAATCTGTCTACCCACTTCCAGCAAAATTGTTATGATTTCCCCCCTTGCAAGTTGTTTAATAAATATGTAAATATTGTGATTCAGTCTAGGATTTCCAAACCAATATTTACATGTGTTACTCATCAAAATATCATGTCCTATGCCTGGAATATAGTAGGGTTTATAGCTAATCAACAACATATGAACAACAGGCCTAGATCTATCTTGACTCTTGAATCTTCTTGAACTCTTAAGTACTAGTATCTTGGAGGCTATGGATAGGGTAAATGTTTCATATAGAAGTCCCAAGGATGCAAATGAGGTATTACATTGATTCTGTCATGCGCTGTATGTTGTGCAGTAGCGCTTGACGGAATAAATGGCAATACCTCATAAAACTGCTATCTTATGTAAAATCATCATCTCAAAACTCATCTTATGTCATCAGCTTTCTTGTAACCAATAGTTAGTTGTCTTGTTATGATGGTTTAACAATTGGTTCATCATTTTTGCATAATTTTGTTCTCTTTGTGTATTGCGCCATGAGCGCCATCGTTTGCCAAATTTGTGCGCTATATAAATCTCCATTATTATTATTATTATATGCATCCTGGGACTTCTATATTCTAAACGTTCTACCATGGGATAGTGAGGCAGAAGAAGGGAGTCTTTCTTTGACTTGAACAAAAAATCCTCAAAGGTCAGCACTATCAAAAGAGACAACTTAAGCAATATATCTTCCTATCCAGTGTACTATGAGGACTAGACAAGAAATTAAAATAGAAAAGAAATACCACAAAAATGTGTGCAAGTGCTTTTTAATAAGAGAGGCCAGCTTCAGAAATGTTGGGTTTTCTTCTGAAAGCAAATTGAGTGGCATATCCACATTTTGTTTCTGGTTGGATTAGCTCTATTGAATGTTCTGTTCTTGTCCATTAACTCTTTACTGACCCGAATGAATGGTGTCACTTCAATTTTGTTGGCTTGGCCATGCTGGCTGAGGTCAATATCCATCTAAATCTATGATAACATTCCACTTTCTAGCAGTTAATTTGGGGGCCCCCCCCCCCCCCCCCCTCAGTTACCACAAATAATAATACTATATCCCATATGCAGTGGGCAGAAAAAGGCAGTTGGAATAAAATACTGTTGACAGCTTTGGAAATTTGTAAAGTGAGCTCCGCGCTCCGCTTATTTCTGCAATCCCAAAACTATTTCTCTAATAACACAAGTTTATGACCAATGCTTTGAAGAACCATGACCCCGATTTCATTAAAATGTATGCCGGTTCTTATTCAAGTCAAATCTAATTTCAAATTTGCTCACTTTTCCTCTTTTAGCACATTTCAAAACATTAAATCTAATGCCCACATGAATGGATTAACTTGAAACAAGACAACGATCTGATATGTTAGCAGAAACTGCAAATATTTCTTGATTAACAGAGCATGTGTAAGCACACAAGATTTAGTATATGGTGTCAGCCCAGGTCGCTGTACACCTATGACCTTTCGCATGGAATTACGTGTGTATTCCCCCTACACGCCGGTATGTGTATTGTGGTTTATAATGAGCTTGAAATCCTATGATAAATGTGTAGGGAGATTTGTTTGAATAGCTCTGTGAAAATGTTCCCCATAACTATGATGCATAATACATGCTTGTGTTTTCTATGTACTCTATAGGATGTTTATTCCTTTGAAAGTCTGGAACAGTGTATTCCACTATCAGTTAAATTCTTAGCCATCATTGCTCCATGTGTATGTTAAAGGGACATTTGTGATTCTAGCACATTTTGTTTTGTTAAATAGTTCATTAGATATCCTTGATTGAGTAAAGCTTACTCCCAAAATTTCAGTTGATGCATCTTGGTTTAATAAGAGTTCTAATGGGGAATGGAGTTGGGCATGGCCTATAACACAAAAGGCATTTGGGGCCAATTAGGGTTCTGATTGGGGTGGCACTTACCTTGTCCCCCACATCCCTCTAGCTTCACCACTGCCCAACTGACAACCAGCTTTCTTTGCACATGTACACAAATACATTGAATTGTACAACAAAGGTAAGTACATGTAATGTACTGACGATTTAGGCCTACAGAGAGCACACAAAGTTTGTCATGGGAGCAAGAATCCTTGAAATGGTCATTATTGGTCAATTGCATCATCAATCAAGCATACATGGCACAAAATCACTGGTCAAGCCTTAGCCATCCATGGCTATGGGGCATTTCCATAAGGTGACCCATCTGACCCAATTTTTTCTAACACACTTATGAATTTGGAAACCTTAACAGAATAAACACATGTGGTTTCCATGAATGGTTTCCTAATGCATAAGTGTGTCCAAAAGTGGGTCAGAGGGGTCACCTTATGGAACACCCCTTCCTTTATTCATCCCTGGGCATAGGATGAAAACAGGAAGGGCTTTATAGGGATAACAGGGAATCTGAACATGGTTTTGCCTTCCTTCCTCCAGACTCACTATAGCTTATAAGATGACTATGTGGTACTAGACCACCAGAATGAAGATTTGCACCAGTCCGGATCTGGCAATGAGAGAAATTTCCAAAATGTCCAGGAAGTGTCAATCATATCAGGATCATTCCACAGACATGCAGTTGAACATATTTTCCACATCTGTTGGAGAATTAATACTACATGGCTAGATCCCCTATCCCATCATAATCTGCTACTAATGCTGATAGGTGTTGAAAGTTTGCAATCTAACCCAAAGTAAAACAGAAACAAATAAAATGCTATATAAGGGTGGTCCAGGAGGATGGGAACCCCCAATGGATAAGTGACTAATATTACAGCACAAAACTATGTAGCTGATAATTTTTTTGTGTCAAAAATCCCAGGCTCCAGCTTCCATTGCCTCCCCTGAACACCAATATTATTGAAAGTGTAACAAAATATGGCAAATCCTCCTACAAGATGATGTAAATTCCATTTACTACTGTACATACATGAGCTAGTAACAGACATTGAAACCTAACATTCCACAACTGATTGATAGTCGCATGCATTGTTTCTAAAAGAAATAATCATTAATGTATATCCCAATTCTGACACAGGATTAGTAACTGCACTGACATGGCACCACATTGGAGTCACTGTATTATTACAGTACGGGAATGATAGAAAAGCCTTAAGGCTTCTTTAATTTTTATTAAAAACGAGTTGTTTGAGCTAATCCATATTTTCCTCCATTGTGCTACCTTGGATCATAAATCTACTGTGATTATAGGCAAGTCAATAAATAATGTGAAAATGGAGACATAACATGTTCTCATGAGATGGGTATAGACTGAGAGACCTCGGCTATATTCCATACCTGACAATCTAACCAGATCATCTTTGAGATAGCTATTCTCGGCTCATCAAAATTGTACCACATTCATGAAGAACATTCTTTCAAATTCATAAATAAAATAAATTACACTTTTGAGAATGATACTAGACTGTCCCCTTTTTATTGCAAGATTTCAGTAATAGGACAGATGACTCAGATGTATCAGATTCTGTTTCGGCAGTCCGACAAAATGTTTTATAGCGACAAATGAGGAATTGCACTTACTGCAATTTCTTCAATTATAAAACAGGTAAAATGTTGAAATGAATCTTCGAGTGCACAGAACGGTTTCTGAAAATTAATAAGTGTATGTCAATGAATTAAATTACCAGCCTGCACTTAGCTTTTTGAGGAGGAAAAAGTGAGCATAGGATCATTTTTTCCTCTTTCTGTTTTTAAACTTAGAAAAGTGTCCTCAATTTCCATTTTTTTACATTCCTCTCACCGTTCCCTGATCTAAATCTTCATCCTCTTGTCCTGATGAGGTGGCTTGGTGGGTCATTTTGTTCTTTAAGAGAAACAAAACGCCAAAAAATTATCAAATACGCTTGTAATCACCATTAAAAATCAGCATTAAAAGCTTAAAAGGAGTATAAACAAGCCTTAAAGGCACTATCAGTGATGTGATTAAATCATTGAAAAGCAATTATTTTTCAAAAAACCAGTTTTTTGCATGTCTGTAACAAGTAGGGGAGACTGGGGCTATTGTGGCCATGGGGTAATGTGGCCCCCATACAAAAATTTGATCACTGCTCAAATTTGTGGAGTTCAGAGGCAGATGTTAATGTATGGGAGAGGTACATCCTTAACCAAGGCACGAAAACAACCACACTTCTAAGCTATAAGACAAGGCAATGGGAGCTTATTGCATCAGCAGCATAAAACAACCTGCAAAAAGTGGCATGTCCACTTTGAAAAGGGGAGTCTGGTATCAAACCTAATACATTCTGTCATTCTTTTGGATTAGTGTAACAATGACTATAATGCATATAATTACTAAAATTAAATTTAATATTATTTGTTTATTTTTTTGCAAGGAAGGAGATCAATTAGGAAGGTAAGTCGGGGCTATTGTGGCCCCCTAATAGAAATGTGTGTACAAAATGGTGTTTAACACATGTATGATATAGATAGTATGCAGTAAGCTTATTAAATAGTCAATGCAATTTTAGACTTATTTCAAAATCACATGGAAAGTTTCCTAATTGTTTTGCTCTCCTTTGCCTATTTTCGGAAAGGATCTTCCACGGACCTTCTCAGTGAACACTAATTCCATCCTATACCTAATGGTACAAAAATCAAGTGCCTAGGATAACGACTACAGCTATACAGCAGAAGACATGTGAATCCTGTCCAAGCAGTCAAAAGGAAGAAATAGGACTCCAAAAAGCTTGCAAGACTTTTGGGGTAAAGAGTTTGGCTCTTCAGAAGCGCATTCAAGGCGTGACTCCTGAGGGAAGCTCGTGGTGGTGGCCAATCTAATGCGTTACCAAAAGCTTAGAGGAGAATGGCAGGTGCCCTAAAGATTTTGCAAACTTGGGCCTAGGTTTTACTAGGAAGAACGAGGGATTTGTGGCAGATTACGTAAAGACTTGGCAAGATTCAGACTCCATTTTTGGATGGCAGACCCAAATGGTTTTTGTGTGTAAATGCAACATACACACCTCGTGAACTCAAGATGGGAGCAATATATTTGCCCCAAATTATCATGAAATAACTTACAATTGAATTGTTGACCTGTTTTTGAACAGATTAACTTGACAATTTCGAAGTAAAAGTAAGTAAAATTTGTACTTAAAATATATTATTTGGTATGTGCCACATAGCCCCGATTTATCGGGGCTATTTGTGGCCTGTGACAGTCGTTTAAATTATGCTAATTAATTATGCATTGGAGCAATTAATGTAACTTTTTTTATTGGATATTGTAGACTACTAATAAACCTAGCTAATAGATATGAAGAAAGTATCCACTGCTTTTAATTAATGGAAATAATTAACGAAGTATGAAAAGGGGGCCACACATACCCAGTCTCCCCTACATGTATCCTAACTACCCCGGCAAATATATTACCGAAAGCAAAACCTACATAGTAAAATTGGATATTTTAGTCATTGTTTTCCATACGGACACTTACTACTACAACTCATAATTGAATGGAGATCATATCTTTGGACACCCTCTCCGTTTCTTCTCTCTTTTCTGTCAATTCTCAGTTGGAAAAAGTACACAATGGGAATTCTAAAGACTTTATCCTTCACCTTTTTTTTTGTGCAATATTTTGAAATACGTTGACTCTTTAGTGTAAAATCACTGATAGCGTCTTTAAATCTTGTACCAGGGAGACAAACCCAAATAAAAAGCTGTCGAGAAATAAATATCTCGTTAAAGGTGGAGGGCCCGATTTAAGGATATGAAGTTTTTTTTCATTTGATAGATTGGCCCTTCACTAGACTCCAAAACCCCAATCTATAAAGTTTTCGCGCCGATATTTTCAATCCTTTGATGCCTATAGCTAAAACGTGATTTTGTAAGCCCCCATAATAGAGTACTGTGTAAAATTAATATTGGTCGACCAAAATGGGTTACATTTTCACTGAACTTCCAAACCAAATTCATTTGGCTCTAAAATTTCACATGTAATTCGAAAAAAGTATCTTTCTTCTGATACCAAAATGGTTGACCACTTCCGGTAAAATCTGGGCTTCTTGGGACTGAGCTATTATCGATCGGCCATGGACCTTTAAGTTTGTAGTTTTTCCTGGCCGTTGTCTGTTGGTCAGATGCCTCAAATTACTTTCTGGGGAGTGGCGGATTAGGCCAGAGCGTGCATGTTTAAAAAAGTCCACACATCTTGTAGAACTAGGCCCTTCACACTTAACCATAATCCGGAATATTAAATAACATAACTGTAAATAAGGCAATTATGGAAGCCCTTGATTAAACCCTAATAAAAGTAATCCGGCACTCATGATTGAATAATCTGAACAATCTTCCTGCTTTGTCCATTAACGCTTACTTCACACATGCCTACACTCAAGTTAGCGTGGATATCTGCCAATATTATCCCCCATGGCCACCCTACAGATCACACCATCACTTGCTGGGGTAATCAGTCAATTGCTGCCAATTTACCTGTTAAAAGTCCACTTAGGATGATAGTTAATCCCGGTCAACATGGGGTTGTCGACTCGCTCACCCTGGTTACTGAACTTTAAAATTACGGTTGATGAACTGATGAGAGAGTCATCCTCCGAGGTTCGACCTCTTGGTTTTCTGAAAGGTTTTCATTACACTTTGTCATGATCAATCATTCACCATGTAGCATTACGTGTTTCTAAGTATGCACAGATAGATACAGATTCCTGGACTAATGACATTTGCTTAGTTCAATAAATAGCTTAATTAAATTATATAGAGTAATTATCTGTGGATTTTGCTACACTGCAGTATTGTCTTAGTTTTTATAACACAATATGCAAACATTTCAAATTAATTGGTATTGTGAAAAGAGGT